>JAVTVY010031935.1:0-120346 GCA_036873755.1 Hanleya hanleyi | reverse complement strand
AACTTAAACACTAAAGAATCAGACGAATCGGGCGGCTTAGGATACAATGTTGTCAAATTATCAGCCTGCGGGCTCTTATGACCTCTCGTCCGATTACGCTACGCCATGTCCTCACCACCATTACATCTGCTCGCGTTTGTAATGTCAGTCAGAAATTTAAAGTGCAAATGGATACTATAAGTTATACCCGTGTCTTGCGTTGGTATACAGGCTGATATTTCGTCGAGAAGATAAATGTTTTCACGAGCCCGAAGGGCGAGTGAAAATATTTATCTTCGAGACGAAATATCAGCCTGTATACCAACGCAAAACACTGGTATAACGAATTTATCACATTGAAGAGATATTTTCCTGGTTGGTTTAACATATATCACCAACTCGAAAGAAAAACAGGCATATAACTCAACGTTGAACAACGTACGGTAAGACATCGTGAGTCGGACAGGCAAAGTGCTTCGATCTCTTTTCGATCTGTTCCGCGATGAACAATAAACTGGATGAAATACTTAGCTGACATTCTGACGTTCCTGTTTTTGTGGCATATAAAGCTTTGGATGATAATTTATTTCTTATCTTCATCCGCAAATACGCAATTTGCCTCGCACAACTTGTTCCAGTGGCGGAACTCGCCCATACAAACTCGCGCAGACAAATTCGCCTGAAACAGGCTTTGTCTGCAGGTGTTGCACGCGCGTCCTTGACTGCGTTGGTATATGAGCACGCGCGACCTTGACAGCATTGGTATACGAGAATTTTGAATTGGTATACCAACGGTGGATAACGAAGAATTGCAATACGGTCTAATGCACTATGGTAATTAACCAATCAAAACCCTACAATTTACTCTGAAATGTGATAATATAAGTTATACCAGTGTCTTGCGTTGGTATACAGGCTGATATTTCGTCGAGAAGATAAATATTTTCACGAGCCCGAAGGGCGAGTGAAAATATTTATCTTCGAGACGAAATATCAGCGTGTATACCAACGCAAGACACTGGTATAACGAATTTATCACATTGAAGAGCTATTTTCCTTGTTGGTTTAATATATATCAACAACTCGAAAGAAAAACAGGCATACAACTTGAACTACGTAAGCACGTAAGACATCGTGAGTCGGACAGGCAGCTTCCATCTCTTTTCGATCTGTTCCACGATGAACAATAAACTGGATGAAATACTTAGCTGACACTCGGACGCGTTCCTGTTTATGTGGCAAATAAAGCTTTGGATGATAATTTATTTCTTATCGTCATCCGCAAATACGCAATTTGCCTCGCACAACTTGTTCCAGTGGCGGAACTCGCCCATACAAACTCGCGCAGACAAATTCGCCTGAAACAGGCTTTGTCTGCAGGTGTTGCACGCGCGCCCCAACCACCTCGCTGGGGGTCTAATAACACCCCAGCCACCAGTCAGATTTTTGGACCGGATTCGGGGCCTTCGCGCACATCGCCGGTAGTGACATCATATATAGTAAAATGGATGTTTACCGAACATTTCGATTACTTTTCCAGTCTGCATAATACATGTACCTCTGTTGTCTTAGCTTTAAAAAGAATTATCTGGAGATAATTTTCCCTGTTTATCTGGACAGAGCATATGAAAAGTAGTTCGCTCATGTGCAACACTAAAGGAGTCGTTTGGTCGGATTCAAACTGAACCGTGCGTTGGTTGGTTTCCCCTATACGTCATAGCAACGTAGTAAAGGTCAACTTCCGCTATTGGAGGCAGGAATGTTATTGGAGCCTGCGAAATGGAGCATGCGCTGTGGGGAGGTTGCGCGCGCCCTTGACTGCGTTGGTATATGGGCACGCGCGTCCTTGACAGCATTGGTATACGAGAATTCTGAATTGGTATCAACGGTGGCTAACGAAGAATTGCAATACGGTCTAATGCACTATGGTAATTAACCAATCAAAACCCTACAATTTACTCTGAAATGTGATAAAAACTACAATACGAATCCGACATTCAATATTCAGTCGTCGTCCACAAAATAATTACCGAGTCAATAATTACCGAGTCAATAATTACCGAGTCAGTAATTGCAAATTCGTACAACAGATAGCATCAAATCTAAATATGTATAACATAAAATAATGATAGGAAATATAAAGGTAGTGTCATGTGCGACATCCTCAACCACTGATTGTATCTATCTATTTACCAGCGTATGTGGAAGGTGGATTCTCTCCATAAGGTATACACAACCTCGTGTCACAAGTTCCAACCATGATACGATTGGAACTATATTTTGATTGGTAAGTATGGCGATAAATATGGCTTGATCGGCGTCAGGTCTCTCAGGTATGTGTTACAGATGAGAACTTGCATTATAATAATACGCCATCGATTTGGCCGTTTCTTCTATCTAACGGTCACATAGTTTATCATTTTTCATCATATGACTTGATAGGACTATTATCTGATATCTCTCAAGCTGATACTAGGGGGCGTGTGGTCATGCCATTCAATATGTCCGCATGAAAAGCTACAATAAACCGCGGCTCGGATACAAGTCGTAGGAAACATTTTGGGTTATTCTGCTGCTTATTGAAATATGCAGTCAGTATATTGATATTGATTGTGGAAGTGGGACGAGTGTATTTGCGAAGTGGGATTTCATCAGGCAAGATTCGCGTAGCCCTTGGTCTCCACTGTGCCGGAATATCTCGCCAATACGACGAAATGAGACGTGGAGCTTGGTTTAAGAGATCGTCTTGCCTGGGGAAGATAATGTTGAGGTTAACCCAAACAACTAAAAAAGGAACAACGGGTGTTCTTGTATTATGGAAATTAGCAAGAGTGTGGTCAAGGTAAATAATTTTATTAACCATCAATTCAATGCCAGAGTTGGGAATAAGTTTACTTCGTCATATATACGAATTGCCTATCATATTGTTTATCATACTTTTGACACATCATTGTTTCTATGAATGAACATGTTACGAGCCTCTCTCTCAAATTATTCTAAGGCAGTGTAATCCCCAAATAGCGAAAATGCTGTTATATGCTCTAGACCAGCAGGTTATATTCATCTAAGCAGCTTTTGCTGATATTCAATGAACATTGTTGTACTCCATTTTGTTGATAATAAATCTGAATAAATCAACATTGCTCCGGATTCTAAAGCATCTGCCTCTTTAGCATTGAAAGCATAGGAAGATTTCTGTCCTATATTGGACGATATAGTACCCTTTCTCACGTGACTATTCCAAAATGGACGTATTCCAAATACGATTTGGACCGGGCGGATAGGTTATCGCACCGTCTGCTCGATAGTAAATGGCTGCAAGCGAGAATTACTCGAGACTTTTGACTTTCAATAGATTATTTACTCCATTATCTGGTTTTCTCTTAGTTTTGTGACTCAAAAGGCTTAGAAGTGCGAATTATTTCTCATGACTCTTGTTGTTTCGCTAAGTCTGCATATCCGTAGCAATCGTAGTAAATTTATGAATGAAGAAACACATGTAGAAATCGCGACATTGCATTGACGACAGGTGTCACTCAAGATAGCTTTCACTCGGACCGCTGGTCACAGAAGGCGGTGCACTTCTTTTAGCTAAGTTATGTTGATATATGGCGCAACGGGACAGAAAATTTCATGGAATGTATATCTCGTGCAATAGAAAATCCCCCAGAATTTTCAGAATCCATCAGAATCAATCGGTAGTGCTTTTATGTCGGTTGTGAACTCACGCGCTGCTTGAGGGCGGAGTCAGCAAAACTGTGATGGCAACTCACTCGAGCTCGTACAGATCAACGCCGTACTCTGGGTGGGATAATTATTGTAATCTGGTATAAATGATTCGTCATCACACAAGATCGCGTCCACGCGAAGTCTGTAAGTTTAAAACGAGAGTAAAACATTTTCTCTGCACTGAAATACAGGAATATCGTTCCCTGAGCTTTATTAACCCAAAACACAAACACACCCCTCGCCAGAGAGAATAGGCCGGCCCCAGTAGAACACCAGATCCGATGATCTGCACGGGTCTATCAGAGTTTGTTGTCAGGGGTAATTTAATTTCAAATGAGTACGACGGCCACATTTATTCTTTAATTCAGTATTAATAACATTTGTAAATGATGCTTTAGAATAGAAACAAATGTTAGTTTTTCGTCCTCTAACTACCAAAATAATGGATGGTAAAACGGAATTGCCTTTATGTTTTAGGCGATACAATTGGCAATTCCGTTTTACCATCTATTATCTGAGCAGTTAGAGGACGGGAAACTAACATTTATTTCTTAACTCTGCTCTGGCATGAAGCCTATGCTGGTTGTTTTTTAAGCAAAAACATACGTCTCCCCCAACCTCCCGCTTTGCCTTGAGTGGGCACGTTATTTAAAGGAAAGCTCTATAAAATGAATGCAGCAATAAGTGTCCTAAAAAAAGCTGCGCATCTAAAAATATTAATTGCAAAGAGGCGATTTTCTTTGTTGCAGTAGCCCAGTGAGTCAGGATTTATGTAGTAATTACACCTACATAGATATTAGCCAGTATAGATGACAGGCTTACTTGCCGGTTAAAACCCTGGGAGAAGTAGTCTATCACGTCTTGTCCGTCCCAAGTCAGTTCCTTCTCTGGCTTCTTTACCAAGCCCGCGAGTTACTCTCATTGGCTAGAGGGCAATCAGCGCCCTCTACGAGGAGAGAGAGGGGAGACAACTCTTATAATAATAATAAAGCACTTGTCTCCCCTGCATCACTGACACTAATGTTCGTTAATAGTCTATTACTGACAAGTGAGAAAACCTATTCTCACCACACCCTTCTCCCTTTTATTTTTGGGGAAGGGCATACCAGCGACTGACAGATCTAAAACTCCAGCAAAGTATTCCCAATGATTAAAAACAAACCATAAAAGTACGGAACTGTACCTAAAGCTTTCTCTACTTTAAACTGGGCTAAAGGTAAAAATGAAGTACAGATTTGTCCCATTACGTTCCAGGTTAAACAGATTCAGTTCGCCCCTGGAAAACTGACCTTCTTGTACTTTAGCCTGGAACTACACACTGATGTTTTGATTACCACTCCTCCCACTTCACGTGAAATGTACCAAACCACACTCATGACCAAATGATGTTTGAGAACGTCAACTGTCTTCTGAGACGAGCACTTTTCAACCGTCTGAGCTGGTCACGTGGGTATCGTCGTTTGATTGTACCCTGAATAGAATACAGGCTCGCGACTGTCACAATTTTTTCAGAAATAAGTTAGCGAAACACATAAAAGTTAGTTATGATATTACCCAGTAATAACACAACTGAGCATTTAATGCGGGATATGCGTACTACGAACATCCACCTTTGGCGGAAGTGACGTCATTTACTTCATTTTAACCTAAGGGAAGGACAATTTTGAAACACTTGACACCACAGATAGGGTAATATCTGAAGAAGTAATGAGGGTAATATTATAACCAAGATCCAAAGAATAAATATTTTGCAGCTAATTCTGTAACCATCTTTGCTATCAGTGAAATTTGACATCTACACTATATAAGCCCTAATGCGCTAAAACATCTTTCAGATAAAGTTAGGGAGCAATCTGGGCACAATTCCCCATATATATGTACCACGTCCTGTAGGACAATCAAGGAGGAAAGTGATCTAATAACAGGCTTATCAAGGGAGATAACTCCATCAGTCAAAAGTGATTTGCAGAACGCTGAGAGCTAAAATAGAAAAGAATTTGTGAAATTTTAGCCTGCGAATCTTAGTAAATTTGCTGACTGGTCGGGAGATCGGTTGCAAATTTAACGTAAAATTGTCTCCGACTGAAATCTTTGTCCATATTCATCTGTTTCATATAATTAGAGCAAACTGCAGAACAAAATGACCCTCCCTCCCGACCGGACTTGCGAGCTTGTGGATGGGAGGTGGGGGTGGGGGGTGTTTATCGAGTTATTTTTAGTAATTTTACCACTGTGATATCTAGCATTTCCCTTCATCAGCTTCCTCTAACGGGACGAAAAAAAATTAACTGCAAAATTACGATCGCCGTGGATTCAGAACACCATATCTCAGGTGGAATACACAAACTTTGATAAAAAAACACCTATTTCGGGTCTATCGTCTAGGATTCCCCTAAAGGGCCTCGTGTGTATGAAATTCACGAGGTGCTCAGCATTTTCATCGATACTGAATATTCCAATTAGATAATGTTGCCAAACATTGATGACTGAATGAAATATGAATCAGCAAGCTCCGTCTTTATGTCACATCTGTAGGTTAAAATGAAGTATAGATTTGTCCCATTACGTTCCAGGTTAAACAGGCTCAGTTCGCCCCTGGAAAACTGACCTTCTTGTACTTTAGCCTGGAACTACACACTGATGTTTTTTATTACCACTCCTCCCACTTCACGTGAAATGTACCAAACCACACTCATGACCAAATGATTTTTGAGAACGTAAACTGTCTTCTGAGACGAGCACTTTTCAACCGTCTGAGCTGGTCACGTGGGTATCGTCGGTTGACTGTGTCCTGAACAGAACACATGCTCGCGACTGTCACAATTTTTTCAGAAATTAATCTAGACTTACTAAGTTAGCGAAACACAATAAAAGTTAGTTATGATATTATCCAGTAATAACACAACTGAGCATTTAATGCGGGATATGCTTACCACGAACATCTACCTTTGGCGGAAGTGACGTCATTTACTTCATTTTAACCTAAAAACTGGACATAACCTAAGAACAATCTACGTAAAATTAGTCTGACAATAAAATACCCAACCCCATATCATGGAAGCTGATCTCTAACCCCAACCCTCAGGTCGATTTTTCAGCAGACCTCTAATTTCCCCATGGAGCTGGAGCTGGAGCGAACTGGCCCACTTTTGGTACCAGTCCGGATCACTCTGGAATCTACCTTTCCCCCCAACCTCCCCTTCCCCTCATAAATTAAGGGCTCACTCAATTTATAATCTGTCAGCCTCTCTTAAATTGAGAGACTGGCTATCCTATACAGCCTATCAAGAAACAGACTGACTAAGGAAATACTTGCCAGACTGAGAATAAGTTTGACAAAATGCACCTGACATTTTATAATCTGTCAGTCCCTCTTAAACTGAGAGACTGGCTACACTGTACAGCCAGTCAAGAAACAGACTGACTACTGAAATAATGGCCAGACTCTCCTAAATTGAGGGACCGACTATATCAGACAGTCTATCAAGTTTTGACTAACGACAATAACTATCAGACTTTCAACATTCATTGAGAGCTTGCTCAGCTTGAAAACCTATCAGTCCCTGTTAAATTGAAAGACTGGCTATAATCAGGCTGACCACGAAATAACTGACAGACTCACCTAACTAGAGGGACTGGCTATATCAGATATCCCATCAAGAATAGTCTGACTAAGGCAATAACTGCAAGACACTCAGTCTCTCAATAGTTGATTGACTGGCTAGCGAACATAATCTGACTAAAGAAGTAACTGCCTGTCAGTCCTCCATACATTGTGGAACTACTCATATAGTTCAAGGCTTCAGGAAACCAGTATCCTCTGCATGCATCAACAGAGACACACACATGAAGAATCAACGCATGTGAAACACCCGTACACAAGGTGCCGCTAACACATCAACTCAACATGTGGATGAAGCTACAGGACCAGAAGGAATATCGAAATCCATTGAACAGAAGTGCACTGCGTTGCTAATGTTACCGCATTGCCAATGATTAATTAGTCTGAATAAACATATCCAAAATGATCCCCGAATTTGATCAGACATAATGCTTCACAGCGAGCATTTAACCAAACAAGGTCAAGTCTTGTCCAATGTCTGACTTTTACTCAGACCCTGATTCTTTAAAAACCGGGATGACAAACACCGGTACGTAACTCACTGGGGCTTTCATAGAGAAGACACAAGCAGAGTTGTGGTCACAAACTCCCTGACCCTGTGTCACCAACATGGATTGCCCCGTCATTCTCTCCCCTTGTAAATCAGCCCTCACAATTCGCACACTCTCCTCGGCAAAAACTCGTGTAGCATCCAAGTAACTTCCATTTAACACCATTTAACAATTGCCGAATGATGTAGACAACCGTGAGGGCTGTTAACCCATAGATAAAGTTTAACCCAACCCACCATTCGTTCACCCAAGCCTTTCTCTTAACCCCCTAAAAAGTTGAACATATCTCCATCACACCACCACGCAACACACACTGCAGATTTTTCCAACACACATCACATGTTCTCCCAACACACCAACTGTTCTAAAATAGGTACACACACCACACTCTACTGAACACTCAATCTACCAAAAATAATCAGTCTAAAATATAGGCCCACACATCACAAATCAACCAACACACCATTATTCAACACCCCACATCATTAATCAACATCCACACATATCACAGATTCCTTGTCAGACATGTTATCATTTTTTTAATCTTTCCCCCAAAAACCAAAAAAACAACCTACACAACATCAAACCAAAATGCCACATCACCTACATCAAAATACAAAGACATCGCCAACATCAAAATAGAAAAACATCACCAACATCAAAATCAACTCAAAACAGTGTGCTGGATGGCACCATATGCCAATGCCCACTATCAATCTGCATTGCCCTGTAACATTACCAATGCTAAAAGAGAACTAAACTAAAGCACTGTCCAAACCAGCCGTCATGCATTAGCATTTTACTGCAGGAACCCCCATGTTCCCAATGACCAGGGCCTTCTTCTTAAAATCAACAACACAGCCGTAAGCAGACAGAAAGTCCGAGCCCAGTAACAAATCCTGAACCACCGGAGCTACAATCATGTCTGCAAAGCAGTTAAATCCTGCAACAGAAAGGGGAACCTGTCGAACCAACATTCCCACACTGGCCGTACCCTGAAATGCACCAGTTAGCTTAATGCGAGTGGACGACAGTCCTGTAAGCCCTAACTTCTCGAATAATTCCGTACTCATGACTGTAACCTGAGAAGCAGTATCCACTATCGCACTCACTGGAACTGGCCCGACGCTGACCGGAACTACCATTGCCCCTTCCCGATCCCCAGACACGGTAACGCCTCTAACAGCAGCAGTCGACCCGGCACCACCCGACGAGGCAGGTCCTCCCGTGGTAACCAACCCATCAAGATTAGTGCGAACGGGGCAACTTCGACTTATGCGCCCTAATTGGTGACAAAGATGGCATCGTACTTGGGGACATCGGAAGCTCTTATGCCCATTTTCCCCACACGAGTAACAGGTAACTCTGTTAATAGGGGCTTCACTGGCTACCGGCAGCTCGGGAAAGGTAACAAGTCTCACTGGAGACTCACCCCGAGCCTCCTGTAAAAATTCTTCTCCCACAGACTCGATTTCCGTGGAAACTACACGGACCCCTGCTACATTCAAAGCTTGATGATTATACAGTGAGGCGTTCAGACAAGTCCACGCCTCCTGAATAGTTTTGGGGTCTTTCTCCATAGCAAACAAAACTACAGCCTGTGGTTCATGACAACCTTTGAAAAATTGCTTCACAGCTATTGATTCGACTAACTCGCGTGGATCTCCCAGATACCCTTTCACAGCTAAATGAACACACCTATAAGCAAAATCAGCCAAAGTGTCATCAACCCCTCGCTCCTTCCCCTGCAACCGATGTCGGATTGCTTGAGGAGGCTCGAGATCGCCATACCGTTCGTCTAAGGCTTCAAACAGCTCATCAAAAGAATTACAAACTGCTTTCGTTAGGAAAGAATAATACTCGATGGCCTTGCCATACATGCACTCAGTCAAACGCTTTAGAGATTTCGCCTTGCTCCACTTCCGATTTTGAACTTCCAATTCAAATTTAATTTTAAACGGCGACCAACCTTTGGCATCGCCGGAAAAAACTAATGTTTTCGGAAGTGGACGGCTGCTACTACGTCTAAAAGGTGATGCCGATGGGCTACGGCCACGTGATGTTAAAGGGCTACGGCTACGCCAGCGTTCTGGTGGAGGACCACGGAGAAGTCGACGCCATCTCAAATTCGTTTTATGTTGCTGGATAGGTCGCAAAATATTTGACCCTATTAAATTATCTCCCTTGTCCTCCTGAGCATGAGCAATGCAAGAATGATCAATGAGTGGAGAGGAATGGCAACCCTTGTGCTCTTCCCCAATCTTACCAGGTGTAGGGACGAAAGGGTCAGAGATGGGTACAGAAGGGTGTTCTACCCTCTGATGATGATCCGACCCCTCACAAGCTATCACCACCCCTGCATCCGTATAATGTGCATGCTTGGTACCCTCACCAGCATTGCATTTCCCAACCCCCAACCCCGGCGTTTGCACAACATTGACCACAGACAAACCGTCCTGCTCAACATTACTCACTGACAGCCTAACAGCACCGCCATCAGTCTGCAATGAACTAGCATCAGCCCCCAATCCTCTAACCATTGGACTAGTCCCCTGGCCCTGCATCATTGTCATTATCAGTCCAAGTTGTTCCCTAATTGTTCCCAACTGAGTATTCACCCCTGTCAATTCCGCTCCCACCCAGTTCTCCAATTTACAAACCTTATAAACACATTCTCTCATGCACTCAGAGATCCCCTCCTGGTTAGATATCAGCTGACTGATCCTGTTAACACATTCTCGCAAGCTCTGAGAGAGACTCTGAACAACAGATTCCCTTTCCCCCCGCAAATTTTGTATGTGATTTTCCATCTCAGTTCGCAATTCCCCTACATGTTTTTCCATTAATTCTGAAACATACTCCGGACAACTGGAACCATCTACCCCACTAATAAGAGAATTCTCCATCAATGAATTCTCCTGGACTCGTTCAATATGTATACGTCGATACATCTACTGGTACCAGTTCTGTCATGGTGTGAATTGCGAGACTCCATATAATGCAAAGAAAATATTCAATAAACTTCAATACTCACTTCCAAAATGGCTGCCATGAAATAAATTTACCTGTCTTACTTGATTTGCCAGAATACTATCAGCCAGACACGCCTCCAATGGTACAAATCTAGCTACAATAAATTCCAACCAAGCTGCAGGAAAAATAAAATACGGAGCTCAAAATCTACTGGTCAACCAACTTGACAGCAATGGCTGTGCACAATAAATTCTGTTTTCTGTATGAAACAGAAATAAGTAGTAGTGTCACTACTCGCACTCAGTGCGTTTTCACTCCAGAAACTCACTGAAACAAATGAAAGAATGAAACACCTAGGAGCTGAATGCACACGCGTTACCGCAGTCAGCGCGTTCTAGTGTGCTTATTCAACTCAAACCCATCAGAAAAAATGAAAAAGAACCTTCAAAACAAGTGCATCACGCGTTACCGCAGTCAACGCGTTGTTGCAACTCCCCTGTGAATTTTCGCCAGTGAATTTTGGCGAAGTCCAAAAACTAGAAACAAACCAAGCCAAATAAAATGCAAAATAATTGCTGTCGCTAGTAGCCCAGTTAGTGCCTAATGGCTCAATAGCATGCGTGTTGAATATCAAACAATCATCAAATGGTGTCAATAAATACCAAATGAGACGGAGTTACCAGCAATCAAAGTCTATTTCCCCCTAACAAAAATCAAAATTCACCAAGTTGGCATTTCCAAATCACCAACTAAATTATGGTGGCGTATTTAATAAATGCTCTTCCAAAATCGGGGGCAGTGTTGATGCCAACACCAATTGTTTTTATTTATTTTTTCAACTAAATGTAAGCGTGTGTGTTTTAATAAACACCAATCACTCAACCAAAATCAGATGCTGTCACTTATGTAATTGAGTGCAGTGTTGATAGGTCAACACTCAAATCTCAAAATACAATCAGAGTTTGTGTTGTAATAAACACCAAACAATCAACCACATTGACCAGATCAAAGTCTGATTAAATATGGTACAAGTTTGTTAACACCCCACCACCAAAATATTGACTGTTTATTTAAACTCAAAATTTATTATTCTCAAAATACTGAGTGTATTTCAGCAACACTGATCACTCATCCTTTTTACAGTGTAAGTCACCATTGAGTACACCATCAAGGTTTACAGTGTATATTGACCACCACAGAATATGAGGTCAATTTCATTTTTACAGTGTAACTCACCAAATCAGAATGAACACCAGCAATTTATGTATTGACTATGTAAACATTAACTGCTAGTATAAGACAGCCAGGTTAGCAGATAAGAGCTATTTTTTTATTTATTTAAAAAAATTTGACAGAATTTACTCACAGGTAGCCTTCAGCTACATGTAACACCTCACGAAAAGCCATGAAGTTAGTAGCCAAGCTTGAGGATAAATTTTGACCAAGTCCAAAATAAACTAGGTACCAGGATATTAACAAATCTATTGAAACACCAATTTGAATGTTCTATGCCATAACTAGCAAGAATTTCAATCAAATGAGAGAAAATCCCCACATTCACTGTAAGCACCAGCTAATCCCTCGCCCAATAGCTACTAGGCAATAGCCAGGTGAACTTGACAAGGAAATTGGGCGAATTCCAAAAATTACTACATTGAACTCTAGCCTTAGGCCATAGATTTTCAGTGAATGTCCCAATCAAATTCACAAAAACTGACCACCGGCAAAGTCAATGTAGGTTGACCGATAATGCAAAGTCAAACTATTGCTATACATTTTAAGCCGACCACACCAGTGAAAAATGACCAACAGAAATTGACAGTGCTATAGACTCCCACGAACAAGTCCCAATCAGACAACCGTGCAAAACTTCACCAGTGGCACAGCAACAATGACAAATTCAGGTCACAAAAAAAAGAAAAAAGAAAAATCAATGACGCAAATACCAATCTTGCATCTGAACCAGAATTTGCCAACAGCACGACTGACCCTGTACCCCAAATTCAATCACCGAACCGAAAGGAAATGACTAATCAGACCACGTTCAGTCACTAAAACTTCATCCCATGCACAAAATCTTCTCCAAAAACCCCAATATTACCAACCCAACCATTGAACACATAACAAATATAATTATCATGGGACAGGACTATGAACAAAACACAAAAATGCGCATATGGACACACAAACAGTACCGGTACACATGATACATGACAACACAAACATATAAACCATTCAAATATTGCACCTTCCAACCAGCGCCTCCGCTCAAAGTTTCTCAAATTTGGCGATACATATCGCATGCTGATAGCAAAATACGAACGTAGCGTGCAAGATCTATGGCGCTACGTTTCGTAACTTGTGTCTAATTCCGCTTAACCCGGGGCTAGGGGCCGTATGAACCCATGTACTTCAAGATCCTCATGGTACCCATATGAACAATCACAATCAAAGCGTGACTGAGATACATCATTCTTTAGATGACGACTTTACAACGAATATTTTGGATCAGCGATACGGATTTGATATTTTTGGAACATCATGATGTCTTGCCGGCATCACTGAAAGCTGTTGACCGCTTCTCTCTTGCAGGAAACAAGCTTATGTTTATGTATACTATGATTGTCTTTTTGAATTTGGTGCTAACACTGTTATATGGAATAGGTCTTTGGATTATGGACGCGGATATTCTCTAATGGACGACGGCTGGATTATGAATGACGGACTAGACGCTTGTAACCTGTCAAAACCTTTATCCCAACTGCTAATCCTAATTTTCCCTATCAAATACTATCACTGAAAAATCAATACATCAAAATTCAACAAATCATACAAAACTCTAGCTAAATCTGAGGTGCAATATTGAAGGCAACCAGCAGGCAAGTTTGCCCGCTTTACTGGCCGTCTAATCAACCTAAACAATTACAATCCTATTCCTTTTTATTCTCGAATGTTACCCTTCAAGTTACTGTCGTTGTTGTTATTGTTCCAAATGAACAACAACAACGTATCAGTAAACTCGCAAAATTTTCAAAAGGAACGCAAACTCAAACCAAATTTGAAACTGGGGTAGTTCAAAATAACCCCGCTTCACTCGCGATAAATTGTACCAAGACAAATAATGGCAAATAAAACCGATCTGACGAAAGAGAAGACTATCAAGGGTCCAATTTTCGTCACAACACACACTGTTTTTGGCTCAATTCACGGAACAATCATTGCCAAGCCATACCATATACTGCACAGAGCTTGAGAACTATTGCCGTATAAAACTAATGAAAGTCTAGACACTTTCATTTGGAAAATCCCCCATTGAACAGCTCTTCAACTCCCAAAAAACGTGTCCATGATGATGAGGAAAAATTATCACAGAATTTCGTTGGAAGTTCAAAATTCCACAAAACCCCTTCTATAAAGCAACAACTTCCAGTTTATATCAACCCAATCATAAATAGCAGTCAACAAATTTGTCAGGACTCGGGAATCTGATTTTCTCACCCAAATTTTCAAAAACTTCAAAATGGCCGCCGATCTCGACACTGCACTCAGATCGCCATCAAGACGTAAATTTGACTAAAAATAACCACAATTCTACGCTTGATACTTTCACTTCTGATCACCAATTGTAGTAATTACACCTACATAGATATTAGCCAGTATAGGGGACAGGCTTAGGGGTCACGTCCAATTAATCGAGGCACTTTCTCGATGCCTTCGAGATGGATCGAGAAATTTCTCGGCTGAAACCGGGAGGGCAGAACTCCTGGTTTTGAAATTGATCGATAATCTCGAAGGGGGTCCCGGTTTCAATATATCAATGTTTTGTTGCCGTTCATTTGGCGTATCTTAACTTCTCGGGCTATTAGAGTGTTGCGCTGGTTACATATTATAGGGGTGCTCGTCGCCAACGTATATCGCGGTCAAAATATAATTCAGAATACCAATTTTGTATGATGTTTTCAATGTTATTCATCGTTTATTCGATATATCTATGCCCTGAGGTTTCGTGAATCCAAATGAACGGAAACTCTGATTTATCTATATATAAATTATGAATATATATTTTAGTGAACTGCTCTCACATCGATAACTGATTGTTTATCTGACAAGTATCCGTCGCGGAATATAGGACATCAATTAGATATGATCTGGATAATAATGGTATGGAAGCATGTGTTAATTATTGCTCTATATTCTTTTTTTGAGAAAACATGAATCATTTCAACCGAAAAATGAAAGCTATGTTAAGAGCTTGACTGGTGAATCACCTCGGTGTGTAATATGTTTTATAATTTGGTAGTATTCATTGCAGATTCCATTTTTTTTAAATTGCTCTATTGTGATATAGTTTAAATAAGGAGATTATATCAACCTTTATTTCTGACATAAGCTTGCCTGGAAGTGGTTAGAGGAAGTACCTGGCAATCGGAACTGGAGGTGTTGATAATTCACACCACAGTCGGTCTGTGAAAACCCGTCCATCGGTTTGAAACAACAGCGAAGGGACAGGGGTTAATTTTGAATGAGAAAAACTGAAACAGCATGCACTGTTGGCGGGAGCTTGATAATTTACTCACGTTGTATTATTTATTGCCAATTTCATATGTATAGGAAATTAACCAAATAATGGAAGTATAATTACTGCCCAATTCAGAGGGCAATCACGCTTTATACCAACGGTTACATACATTTCACTATAAACAATGCCGCGTTTTGTTTGCCCGAAAACTTCGATCGAGCGTTTATGTTTATATTCTCCGGTTTTCAGTGAATTACCAAACGCTCCTGTGATCTTCGTAGTCTCTTTATTTCTGAATATACGGGGAAAATCCCATTCTGATCAACTTTCAGAGGAACATATGGAATTTTATCCTAGACTTGCATAATGTATTTCAATTCGCAGCTCCTGCATGGACGTATCTTATAAAGTGATTCAAATTCTAAAAAAGACAGGCTCAGAATCGCTCAATAATAATTCATAACGTTTAGAGGAATTGCGCTGTCTGAGAAAGTATGCGACTACAGATCTCTAGACGGAATAACAAAATAACATCAAATGATTCATCTCCAATCTAATTCATTTAAATGCATATGTATTCGCCGATATTAATCTCACTCCGACAGACAATATTTATACCAAGCATACGCCTTCTGAATGCTTCAAACTTTCATTTGATGACATCTCGATTCCAGTCTCGAAGCGTGTTGAGTTATTTCGAGGAGGATCGAGATGGACTTGCGCTTCGAGAGAAAACCGGGAGCAAACCGGGACAACAATCGATAGAGATAAACCGGGATCCTTCGAGGCGAGATATTTATCGGTTTTACTCGTTTATCGAGAAACCGTCTCGATCGATTGGACGTGACCCCTTACCTGCCGGTTAAAACCCTGAGAGAAGTAATCTATCACGTCTTGTCCGTCCCAAGTCAGTTCCTTCTCTGCCTTCTTTACCAATCCCGCGAGTTACTCTCATTGGTTAGAGGGCAATCAGCGCCCTCTACCAGGGAAGAGAGGTGAGACAACTCTTGTAATAATAATAAAGCACTTGTCTCCCCTGCATCACTGACACTAATGTTCGTTAATAGTCTATTACTGACAAGTGAGAAAACCTATTCTCACCACATTTCTATAGCAATGTGTGACTTGCCGACACCTACAGCGTCCAACCAATGTGAAATACATGTAATTGTGAAGCATCAATTATTTCGAAACTGATCACAATATAGGAAAGATGCAAAACATACGAGAGGCATACCTATAATATACATGCTGTACTGTATAGTTTCACGCATCTGCCTTCAGTAGTTTCCAAGATAAGGAGTGAACAAAAATGGGAGACATAATCAGAATGTTCTCATGTCGAATGTTGTTTACAATATGACCGGCCGTCTCCACACGGTGATCAGCTGCAATGATATAGTCATCCGGGAAATGTAACATGCTATCTCATTGGCTTAGTTGAAAAGATGCATTGTGGCTGCGCGCCAAACATTTGTATATGGGTGCAGTCAGAGGTTGTTTACTGACAGTTACAAACTCTGACGTTGGGAGAATGTCCGAGTAGATGTATGGTGAAATTCCGTCCAGTAGCTTCCAGATTTCTTGCATACAAGGCTCTACCTACATGTACAAGTAGATGGACGGTCGGACACCAGACATCGAGGAATGCTCGCACAAAACCTAATCATGTGTGAGGGCCATCCCAGTGAAGCTTCCACCCAAGTTTGGAAAAATTCAGTACAGCAGTTCTCCAGATATCTTACAGACAAGGTCTGTATATACATGTACAAGTATATGGGTGGACGGACAACAGACACGGATGAACGCATGCACACACACCAAAACCTAATCAGATGAGAGGGCTATCTCAATGAATCTTTCATCCAAGTTTGGAGAACTTCTGTCCAGTAGTTCTCCAGATACATTGCAAAGAAGGCCTGTATATACATGTACAATTAGATGGACAGACGAAGGGACAGAAACTGGACACGGATGAAAGCATGCACACACACCAAAACCTAAAGAGATGAGGGGGCTATCCCAATCAAGCTTCCACCCAAGTTTTGTGAAATTCCATCCAATTGTTCTCCAGATATCTTGCAGACAAGGCCTGTATATACATATACAATTAGACGGGCAGACAGACACCAGACACGGACGAATGGACGCACACACACCAAAACCTAATCAGATGAGAAGACTATCCCAATGAAGCTTCCACCCAAGTTTGGTGAACTTTTGTCCAGTAGTTTTTTAGATATCTTACAGACAAAGCCTGTATATACATGTACAAATAGAATGATGAGCGCCGGACATGGACGGGCGGCGGTACACACACCAAAACCTAATCGGATAAGGGGGCTATCCCAATGAAGCTTCCATCCATGTTTGGTGAAATTCTGTCCAGTAGTTCTCAAGATATCTTCCAAACAAAGCCTGTATATACATGCCCAAGTAGACGGACGGACGGATGGACACTGGATACGAATGAATGTACGCACACACAACAAAACCTCAAATGAGGGGGCCATCCCAATGAAGCTTCCATTCAAGTTTAATGAAATTCCATCCAGCAGTTCTCAAGATATCTTGCAGACAAGGCCTGTATGTACATGTACAAGCAGACGGACAAACGGACGGACACCGGACACAGATGAACGCACGCACACACAACAAAACCTAAATAAATGGGGGTGCCATCCAAATGAAGCTTCCATCCAAGTTTGGTGAAATTCCGTCCAGTAGTTCTTGAGATATCTTGCAGACAAAAAAAGGGGACGGGCGGACGGACAGACAGACGGACATCGGACACAGATGAACACACGCACACACACCAAAATCTTGCATACAAGGTCTGTATATACATGTACAAGTAGATGGACGGACGGACGGACACTGGGCACGGATGAACGCACGCACACACACACCAAATCCTAATCAAATGAGGGGGCCATCCCATTGAAGCTTTCATCCAAGTTTGGTGAAATTCCGTCCAGTAGTTCTTGAGATATCTTGCAGACAAGAAAAGGGGACGGACGGACGGACAGACACACGGACACCGGACACGGATGAACGCACGCACACACACCAAAACCTAATCAGATGTGGGGGGCATCCCAATGAAGCTTCCATCCAAGTTTGGTGAAATTCTGTCCAGTGCTCCTCGAGATATCTTGCAGACAAGAAAAGTGGACGGACGGACACTAGATGTCTCCATAGTTGGGGGAGACATAATTAGACTGTTGATGTTAAACCGGAGAGAACTGAGTATGTGCTACACCTATCTGTTGATATCCAATGTGAGTAAATTATTCAGCCTACTAAGTCGTTATATTGATGTTCAATCAGAGTGAAGTAATGATTTACTAGACCGATAGGCTGATGTTTAATGTGACTGAAAACATGTTCTCGTTGTCTTACTAGATCAGTCCGTTGATATTCAATCACAGCAAAGTGAGGAAAAAAACTTTTGCTTATATTCATTCTTTTCAAATTCAGGCTTAACCTTGCCAGGCCCGCGGGGGGGGACAAAACCAAACTTTCTGTGCTGTCTCCGGCCCGACAAAAAATGGAGAGATGAAACTCAGTGACTTTATAGTTTATCATCGTGGGGTCATTTTGAGCCGATTTGGATAACCCACCGAGCAGAGGATCATTAGAAAATTCAAGATGGCGGTCACGTGGGGTACCAGAAAAGTGATGTTTTTGTCATATTTCTTCACAATTTCTGCTTTTTCGCGATGAAAAGTGTGCAAAAACTATTTTATTTCACATCACATTGATATTTACTAATTTATCATGCAGTTTTGCGGAGAAATTGAACAAATAAAAAAATTGGAAAATCAGACAGATAAATCGACCAAACAATGCCGTTTTTGACAATGACGTCACTGTGACGTCATCGAAGCGGCCATCTTGGATTTTTTTTTAACATTTTCTGGTAGAGCTTAACCCAAGGGTATAGTGTCGTAAGTTTCAGCCCCCCTAGCTCAAGGGGTAAGAAGAATAATTACGGATTTCGGCCCCCCAGGCCTGGACAGGTCCCAAAAAGCCCATCCCAGATAGGGTTAATACACAATTCGGTTGAAATTCAATCTGTTAGAGGTAACAGTGAACTAGATCTGTGTAAGTTGTTTACCAGTCCATTCTTATGAAATTAAATTCCAGCGCACTAATAATGTTCTATATCTATCTGCTGACATTCAATCTGAGCGAATAAATAATGCATTGAACCAGTAAATTTGTAACCAATTTATCCGAGTTAAGTCATAAGGCTTCAAAGGTCAGTCGGACGACAATTATCCCGAACAATCTATTGTAATTGGCCGTTTTTAATTTCTAATATGCAGCTCGGCCAACCGACCGACTGACTGTTCAATATGCACGGTGTGTGACTCTAGAAAACTGTTTTACTTCTGTACTGTACTGTTCAGGCTGGTTTGAATAAAATAAATCGTATCGTTCATTTGAACATCCTTCGCCTTCTAGCGGTGCTCTGATTGGTCCAGACTACGAAACATAAGTAATTATTATACGATAATCTGCATGTGTTTGCTGTGATATATTTCATTCACATTCAAAACGGATGACGTCCCATTTTTTGTGATGTAGTGCTATAAGCTGAGCGACGATTGGTTCGATTGGCGAAATATTAGAATGGATGCTGCGATTTGTTTTGTTGAGTTCTATATTCACCAAGGTTGCAAAGAGAGTTCCCTTTTTCGGCAGTTCGCTTTTCCGCCATCAATTGTTATAAAATCTTCAACCCCAGTCACTTATATGTATAAAGCACTGATATGTTATAAACATTTGAATCTCGAACCTTCCTATCCAAGCTGGCTTCATTTTGTCCTAGAAACCCCCTGAAACAGTCGAGAAATCGAGAAATTGTCGAATTCAGCAGTTTCAAGCAAAATCTGTAAAAGCGATTTCAATTAAACTTCCGTCCGTGTTCCCAAGCTCGGTGCCAACTTAAAAAGGTGAACATTTTTTTTGTCAGATTTGCTCGCCGCAATGGAGTCATGATTTGTACGCACAGCCACGGTGCATAACTGAGGCAGGACAACATTTACTCCACGACCCCGATCACTGTGTAGACGAACCCTGCCATAGATCCGTATATACTGTTTCGAAACACTGTCGATGCTGAACAGGATGGTATTATAGATATAAGCTACAATGAAGGCCAAACAAATTATGATGTAGCAGGACACAGACGGTCTAGACAGGGCCATTGTTACCAAAATGTTGAGTGGAACACAAGAAGGTCATCAACTAATAATTGAACGTTGCTCTGACATGCACATACCTCTGATATTACTACTACTGCTGTTACTACTACTACTACCACCACTACTACTACTACTACTACTCATCAGTAATTAAATTACAAATTGTGTAGATGTGAACGGCAAAAAAACATGGTATGACATAACTCTTGCAATGGAAGGTAATATTTAATAGCATAAATTGTTTACTAATCCACAAGATAATAACCAAGGGCAATAACTATAGCCTGAAGAGTATTATTGAACAAAACCATGTGTATCGATTGTGTGCTTTGTACAGGCATATATGGATATATAGTATCTTTACGTTTTTGTATACAAACCACATTTAAGTTTTGAATATACTTTTATTTCGTACATATTCTATTTATATGTATATCTATGCATATTTATACTGTATACGACGGAATGCACTCATGCTGGTGTCTGCACCGTTCACAAACAGTGTATGGCCTCGTGCAAAAAAAAATTCTTCAATATATTTTCTTACGATTTGAATGTTACTGGATGGATGGACAGATAGGTGGATGTACTCGGACACTCCATCGCCCATAGTTAATACATAGAGAACTTCAGAAGAGATGATCGTTCCACAGATCTATTCACTTCATCATAATCCTAACCGATGATATCTATCAAACGAAAAATAATCCTATCCGAAACAATCACATTGTCGTTTCTGTAGTTCGCACCAACCACACAGAATCTGAACTTGCAAACAATATATTAAGTAGAAATGACTGAAATATTACTACGGTCACAATGGGGATCTGACGCCCGGGCATGTCCCGTTTTATCACATTCAGTCCTAATACTAATTAATAAAAACTTTGAGTAACCCACGAAGACGAGAGAAGTTACACACGAAAAAGAAACAAAAAACAGACAGCAAGCAAGACTCGATTTTGTTCTTTGTGAGAACTGACATTTTTAATATTACAATTACAAGCGTCTATCCGTCATTCATAATTCAGCTGTCGTCCATTAAAGAATATCCTCGCCCATAATCCAAAGACCTATTCCATATTCCATATAACAGTATTAGCACCAAATTCAAACTGACAATCATAGTATACGTACACATAGGCTTGTTTCCTGCAAGAGAGAAGCGGTCAACAGTTTTCAATGATGCCGACAAGACATCCTGATGTTCCAAAAATATAGAATCCGTATCGCTGATCAGTATTCTTAATCCATAATAATCGTTGTAAAGCCGTCATCTAGAGAATGATGTATCTCAGTCACGCTTTGATTGTGACTGTTCATATGAACATCACGAGGATCTTGAAGTACATGGGTTCATACGGCCCCCAGCCCCGGGTTGAGCGGAATTAAACACAAGTTACGAAACGTAACGCCATAGATCTTGCACGCTACGCTCCTATTTTGCTATCAGCATGCGATATGTATCGCCAAATTTGAGAAACTTTGAGTGGAGGCGCTTGTTGGAATAGCCCTGTTTTATAAGTTTCTGCAACAATGTTTCGTGACGTTGATTAAAATCGTCACATTTAACACAGGATCTAGCAAATGCTACTTGGCGAGATATGTATACGCCATATGCAGGTCCCACTGGAATATTACTATCCAGAAAGGGATAGTTTACGATGTCGAAATTGTAATCATCTCTTTTGTCAAAAAGTCGACGAGAGAGAATGCCCGCTTCATTTTTATAGAGTTATAGATCTAAATCTAAATCTACAAGCGAAAACCAAACTTTTATTTAGTGAAACAATTTCACATTACAATAATGAAATGGAACTCCTCATAAAAATTCATTTGTTATGTATTGAACGATATATGATTTTTTAATATGATTAAATAAGTTATTAATGACACAATTGATGAATATTCATTCAAGTCCTCCGACACAAATGCTTCAATTGATACGGACATTTCATATATTGCCTTCGACAGAGAACGAGTTCTTCCTAGAGACACTGCTAATGAAAATACGAATAAAGCAATTAAATTTTCAACAAGATAGACAAAATAAATCGACCAAGTGATAACCCGTCTGGAAAAGAACATATAAATTAGAAAAACATAAGTGAGAAAGCATTCGAAGGTGAAGCGAACATGAACTCAAATTAGGAAGCATACGAACGGAAACAAATACAAGGACTAATCACCAGAATTAAAGCCGATTGGACAGACACCAATAAAATATTTCTGACTCTTGAAGGAAAAGAAACTATACAAATAAATCATTAGAACTCATCACCGAGGATAGTGGGGAGTATGTCTACAGCAGTAAGTCAGTAACACGAGGGCCAAGAAAGCAGGGCTGCTATGAAAAGCTATATATTAATAAAGACACTGGAACAAATGCAGACGAGATTGTTCTCATGCAAACTGGGGTATCATTTCCCCACTAAATATTGAAAAATTAAGTACAATATTCAAAAATCGTAAAATATGGAAGCTCCGGTGTAGATGGCTATCTCGCAGACATGTTTTGGAAGGTATAGGCTATTTCGGTTTGCGCGTTATCATTAAAAACTCACGACTATCGTCGTAAAAAAACTGGTGGTGAGTGCTACACAGAGACTAATAACTTGTCGCTTAAAGCCAGGACAACCCAGAAATCAAGAGTAGAACTGGAGACACACAACTCTGTTAAATGGTATCTATAAACTGGCATCGTCGTATATTTCTAATAAAATAAAATCGAAAGCGCGAGGATCAAAAGGTATCTGTACAACGGAGGTAAGTTCAGAAAATATCAGATTACTGTATTGCTTGATGCTGGCTAATAAACAGAGCAATATTCCGGGAATACTTTTAAAATCGACTTCGACTTCGATCAGATAATGGATAAAAGCCTTATAGCATGATATTAAATCATATATTATTCAAAATGACACCCATCTAACCGTTGACGGTTTTGAGCTATCTTTCTAGAAAAGATTAAACCTACCAACATTAGCTTTGAAAAAGTTGGAAGTATCTCCAACGAAACGTCAGCTCCACAGTAATAAAGAAGTTGTTATTCATAGAATAGCATTGTGTTAAACCTACCAGGCCTGGGATGCCATTATGGCTCCCATATCAAACTTTCAACCCTATTTCCCCCTGTTGTTTTTTTGCTCCTATCTCCAGAACGACAAAAATTGAGAGCTGACAATCCGTGACTTTTTCAATTATCGTATTGGGGTCATTTTGAGCATATTTGCATGACCCCCCGAGCAGAGGATCATGGGTAAATTCAAAATGGCGGCCATGTGGGGTACCAGAAAAGTGATGTTTTCATCATATTTCTTCAAAAATTTTGCTTTTCTTTATGGAAAAGTGGGTAAACCCTCTTTTATTTCATATCAGATTATTATTTACTAATTTATCATGCATTTTTTCGGAAGAAAAAACAAAAATAAAAAAATCGAAAATTCTGAGGGAAAAATCGTCCATAAATGCTCTTTTAAAAAATGACGTCACAGTGACGTCATCGTGGCGGCCATCTTGGATTTTCTTGTACATTTTCTTGTAGAGCTTGACCCAAATATATGGTGTGGTAAGTCTCAGCCCTCTAGCATTAGCGATAGCGAAAGTAAATAGGGGGCACTTTCCGCCTCCCCCCCCCTTTGGCTGCGGTACATCCCAAATCGCCCAGGCCAGATAGGGTTAAATACTTTTATTTTAAAATGCTCGGGGTAGGGTTTTCTTCAACAAACTGTGTGGGTGTCTGGAATATGAATTATTCGGCAAAATTAGAAGTATTGAGACGATCATTCAGTAAATGGAAAATAAAAAATTTAAGGGATCGTTTCCATTAATCGTTTTTTCTTCAGTCGCGATTTTTCTTCAATTTTCTCGATTGAAAAACGATCAATCGCGAATCAGTCGCGAGGATATCGAGAAAAAAAATGAGAAAAAACGATTGAACCTTTTCTGGAAAAAACCATTCTCTCGCGATATCGTTTTTGAATCGTTTACCCATGCGCGATCCGTTCTTGATCGCGAATCTTCAATCGCGAGAGAATCGTTTTTTTCAAGGCGCGAGAGAATCGTGAAGCGGAGTGATATTTGACACATAGGCCGTGTTGCCGTCGTACGCCGCTCTATCCGCGATTGGAAACGGTGCCTAACAATGTAATGTTGATTGCGGATTTGTCGATGGAAACACCTATATTACTATACTATACTGTATAAATGCGTAAGATAACCGAATAATATATATGATTCACGATCTATAGTCTCCTACAAGCCGAAGTAGGGCGTATGCTGGAAATATCTTTTCATATTCCTGTACCATGCTTCCTGTGACGTTCGCGCTCAGATTTACTCTGGCGAAGCGTAAGTGACAAAATTACATGTTTATTCAATAATCGTGTGAGTCGACAATGTATTAATGATACAGGATGATAGTCACAATATCTTGTTTTGTAAATACCGGGTACAGGTCATAAGTGGATTTGAGTTCGTTGATTGCATTATCAGAATGATTACGGCACAGGCTTGATAGAGGTGTGAATGGGCGCATGGCGATAACCCAGAACAGCTTAGCCCTCCAGCCGAGAATTTCTAGGTTAATTAAGGTGAAAAATAGTGTAATTAAATATGTATATTTTGTTATAGTAAAACATACATTAGGAAAGGGTATCCATTCATGTTTTGGTACAGTTTTTAAACTATTGAGATGTGAATAAGTTCAAAAAATCACCATCAAGTTAATTTTATTTATTATAAGAATATTCGCGGCAGTGATTTCATATTTATATCAAATACATATCTTTTTGATTGAATCGCATATAACGATTGGATTCGCATATGTACAATACTTTTTATTTTAATTTTATATTTTGATAAATGAACTATGAATGATTCCAAAGGGAAGCTCAAGCCAAAAACCAACTGAATATTATATAATTTCATCTCTTACTGGATTAACCAGTTGTGAAAATTTTTACAAATAGCCCGCGCTATATATTAATAATTAAGTGCTTGCGAAGACTCAAAAGCCCCGTATGACAATGTTATATTCCATACAGCGCCATCTATCTACACAAGGAAAATGGTGATCGTAGGACAAAAAACCACGCGTACAGCGAAAATCTGATGAATCAACTCAAAATTTCAGCCCGCACAGATGCCAAAAACGTTCACGAAAAATACTACACAAGAAATCTAGAATAATACCAGCTTTAAAACACAGAAATACCCAAAATAATAGACGAAATTGCAAGTGCAAATGACCCAATCTGACCATATCCGGGCCTGTGTCCCGTACAAAATATATGTAAATATGAAGTTATAATTATTTGCATAACCATTATTCCTATGTATATATATAGATATTTTTTTTCAATTTCTTTCAATATCCCCATCGTATCTATATAACCGCCAACTGTACAGAAACACGCTATAGTTTTACACTAGGCAAAGAATGGAAAAGGAAGAAGAAAAAATGATCGAACTTTATATAGTCTGACTGAAGTGTTAGAAACTCGAACGTGTATGCGGGTCAGTCAGGCTGAACCAATGGCGTACTACTTTCGGCTATAATCCTCAATCGTTTTTTTTTTCAATCGTTTATATTTTCTCGATTAAAAAGCGATTGAATCGCGATATCGCTTTTTATTTCGCGAGAATTTTCTCGATTGAAAAACGATTGCCAACAGAAAAAAACCCATTCGAACAGCGATCGCGAATGAATCGTTTATTTTGAAGAAAAAAAAACATTCCCTCGCGACTTCGAGAAAATTTGACGAAATAAACGATTCATTCGCGAACGATAATTGGAAACGGTGCCTAACAATGATGGAGACAATCATACCATGAAATCAGCGAAACTTAGTCACCTGTCCAGTCACCTGCCTTTAGTCAACTCGTCCAATACAGTTTTCTTTAACGCTATCAGGCCTAAGGGGAGTTTCTTACCCCTTGAGGCAGAGGCTGGACCTTGCAACACTATATATTTACCCTTGAATCAAGTTCTACCAGAAAATGTAAAAAAAAACCCCATCTAAGATGCCCCCCTTGATAAAGGCATTTTTCGATTTTTTATTTATTTATGTATAAAGTTCACCAAAACTGTATGATAAATTAGTAAATAATCATCTGATGTGAAATAAAATAGTTTTGTCCAGTTTTCCTCGCAGGAAAGAAGGACTTTTTAAAAATCTTACGAAAAAGTTACTTTTCTGGTCCGCCATTCGAATATGCTCTCTATCCTCAGCTCGCGGGGGAATGTAAATCAGCTCAAATGACTCCAGATAAACCACAAAGTCATCTCCCATTGTTTGTTGTTGTGGGGATAGGGTAGAAAGTTCGATAGAGACAAAATTAATATTAATACATGACTAGTATCAGGTATGTTCTTGATATACTCGGATCCGATGGTGGTTTTCATTCTATGACAGAAAACGGTACAATATCAGCATATTTAAGCACAATAAACGATTCATTAAATACTGCGTAAATTTTCTCGAAGTCGCGATTTTTCTTCAAAATAAACGATTCATTCGCGTTCGATGTTCGAATCGTCTTTTTTGTCGATAATCGTTCTCCAATATTTTCTAGAATAGAAATTCGATAGTTAATTAAGAAAAACAACCGATTAAAACAAAACAATATTACAAATCGATTGGGATTATAGACTGTAGTACGTACATTGTAGTGCTGTAAGGTAAAGCGTTAATTATTCGCAAACACATTCGTGTTACTGTGCCACGGATACTTAATTATAGTCAGAATAAATTCGATCATTTTTCCTTCTGTTTTTTCCATTCTTATTTGATTTGTGGAAAACTGAAGTGTATTTCTGTTCAGTTGGCCATAAATGTCCTATATTTCACCGGATATCGGTCCATAAACATGAAATCCCCGTCGTGAAGATACTTATAATCAATACCTGTAACTTGGTCTTGATAGGCTAGCCTTTCACATTTCACTAGTTTGAAGTTTTAAGTGCTTGGCTGTATGAAAACATGAATGGAAACCTCTTCCAAATATATGTTTCCCCTTAAAATATATACTATTCATATTTATGTACAATGTTTGTCATTTTAGATTTATACCATAATTATTTTGATGGTGCTATCAATGATGAACTGAACACCATTTCTGACCTATAGGGGGAAAAATCGATTTTATCATCCTGTATTTTCTTCCCCAAGTTACACGAATATACGAGAAAATTATCTAAAATGTGAAAGGATTGACTGTACTGTAACTCATTACTACCCAACATGATTATGAAACAAACATATAATATACTGTTATCTAATATGGAGGCTTCGGCAGAGTATCGCAGCGGGACGTCAGCGGGAGCACGGTTTAGAAGGTTTATTCATATCAGTAATTCATATGTTTGTAGATATTTCCAACATGTCCTACTTCATCTTGTAGATAAGTATAAATCGCGTATTATGAATATTAACCGGTTATCTTGCACATTTACACGGTACGGTATTATAATATAGGTTTCCCATCGAGAACTCCGCAATCAGTATTCAATGTACATATAGTTTCAGGTTCGCGGATCGCGCGGCTTATGACGACGACAGCACGGCGTCTGTGCCATTTATCACTCCGCCTCACAATTCCATCTCACTTTGAAAAAAAAACTCGATTTCATCGCAGTCGGCGACTCAAGATCATGAACGGATCGTGTACGAGTAAACGATTCAAAAACCACTACTGAAGAAAAAACGATTAATGCGAACGCCCCCTTAGATTATATCCGTGTTGTTACAAATATTAATAGAACATGCAGAACTGAGATACGCCAGAAAGATAAAGATGATATAAGTTATACTAGGCTTTTGTGTGGGTATACAGGTTGGAATTTCGTCATTTTTTCACGAGTTACATTCGAAACAACATACCATCCTGTATATCCGCCCAAAGACTGATGTAAAGAAGTTATCACAATGAATAATTATTATCTGTTGATTTAATACCAAGCCGTAAGAAAGACAGGCATAAATCACCGCTGAACCACGTAACAACATCGTGAATAAGACACGCAACTTTGATTCCTTTCTCATATGTTCTTCGGTGAACAATAAACTGAATGAAATGCTTAGCTGGCCTTCGGACGCTGCTGTTTATTTGGTGTATAAAGATTCCGATGCTAATTTATATCTTATGTTCATTCATTTCTTTCACATCATCTGTTCCAGTGGATTTATTCGCGCACACAAACCCGCGCAGACAAATTGGTCTGAAGCAGGTGTTTCGTGCGAGTCCTTGGCTGTGTTGGTATATGGGCACGCGCTGTAAAATATGAGATCTGATTTTGAAAATTTCAACTCATCTATATTTGATTACATTGCAGATAATTGATTATATAATTACCAGATCATGTGTTCTGGCTGTATAGTACAGGTGTCGATGTTGAGTGATGACCAGTTTATAGGGGCGTAACTTCCAGACCAGTCTGAATGTATATGGTAGATGTTGTGAGATGCTAGCAAGTTACTCTGGACATTAGTTAACGACATTGTAGGTATTTTATACGAAGCATTCAGTTGCATTTTTGAATCAATGTGGCGATTTAGACTGGTGGTTCATTGCTACGACCTTGATCTCGCGACGGTGAGACATGATAGGCGTTGGCTGTAGAGTGTCACGGGGTTATCTAATTTAGATTTAAACATCATAATACATGTGGGGATGTGCACAAGTGCGCAGGTATTTGATGGACGTTCTTTGTAGTAGCTGGTTGAATAAATACGATTACAAGCGTCTAGTCCGTCATTCATAATCCAGCCGTCGTCCATTAGAGAATATCCGCGTCCATAATCCAAAGACCTATTCCATATTCCATATAACAGTATTAGCACCAAATTCAAAAAGACAATCATAGTATACATAAACATAGTCTTGTTTCCTGCAAGAGAGAAGCGGTCAACAGTTTTCAATGATGCCGGCAAGACATCATGATGTTCCAAAAATATCAAATCCGTATCGCTGATCAATATTCTTAATCCATAATATTCGTTGTAAGGTCGTCATCTAAAGAATGATGTATCTCAGTCACGCTTTGATTGTGACTGTTCATATGAGTACCATGAGGATCTTGAAGTACATGGGTTCATACGGCCCCTAGCCCCGCTACGAAGGAGATAACAGCTTTTGTACTTTATCTTGGGGTAATGCACTGGTGAGCAATGGGTCAAATTGTGTATTTCATCTTTGTCGAGAAATTGTTAGAGATGAAAATATTTGACGTCATGATATACCTGTATTTGAATTTTTTGTGACCATTTTCGTTTTCTCTGTAGTCTTTTAGAGTATTATCTTGATGAGGTATTATTGCTGGTTTTGTTTTCATGAAATTGATTATGCATGTGTTTAGATGAAAATGACTGTATTTTGAATTATCAGACAGATTTTCTGGCACTTGTTTTAGTCAGGTTAATTTGAATAATTACCTAACGTATAGCTATCATATTGTATGAAGTCATGTTTGACTGAGTCAGATTGCAGAGATTTTGAGGATATACAGGAGTTATATGGAATGACATATTGGAATATTTGGAATTTTCAGAGAATTTTCAGCATAGCTTGATTGTAGCGTTTCAAAATATCTTCTGTTTGTTTCGAGGGTTTTTCAAATCCACCGAATGCAAGCGTTTAATTGCTCATTCAATATTCTGCGTCCATAATCAAAAGACTTATAATATATCTAATAATATAATAGCATTAGCACCAAGTGAATAAAAGCAAATCATAATATACATAAACGAGGCTAGAAACGGTCAACAGTTTTCAATGATGCCGGCAAGACATCAAGATGTTCTAAAGATATCGCTGCTCAGTATTCCTAAACCATACGATTTTCGTTGTAAAGTCGTTATCTAGAGTATGAAGTATCTCAGTCACGCTTTGATTGGGTCTGTTCATATGAACAAGATGAGGATCTTGAAATACACTGGTTCATATGGTCCCTGGCCCCTCGTTAAAGAGGTAGTTAAATTTGAGAAATTTTAAGTGGAGGCGCTTGGTGGTATAGCCCTGTTCCATAAGTTTCTGCAAAAATGTGTTGTGACTAAAATCATCACATTTAAAACAGAATCCAGTAAATGCTACTAGGCGAGATATCTATACACCTTAAGCAGGTCCACTGGAATATTTTCGTCCAGAAAAGGGATACGATTTCGAAATTGCAATTATCGTTTTGCTTTTCGCAAAGTCAACGAGCGAGAAGATCCGCTTTTTTTATAGAGATATAGGTTTGAATATGACGTACAATTAGGGCTATCTGTAGTTTCCTTCAAATCCAGTGAAGGTGGATATACATACTTCACTGCGTCATTTATATAGCCATTATCCACAATGAGAAGATCGTCTATATAGCCTTTATTGAATGAGAAGGAGCGGGCTTTGAATTGATGTGTTTTTGAAAGCGCTTGCATGTAGCCGTATTGATTAGAGAAAAGGGGATCAGTCAAAAAGGGTGCGCAATTAGTACCCGTTGGAATACCCATATGCTGCTGCTAAATTTCCCATGTATATCATTAATAAGAATTCAAGCAAATCTATAAACAAAGAAACATTCCATGAATGATATCCCTCGTTCGTAGTATATCTAACAAATGATTTATGATTATATGCCATTAATATATCGGCGATCAGTTTTCTTGAAAACAGATACTATTACTGAACGATCAATAAGGTTCTGATGAGGGATTGTAGTGTAGACAGTAGAAAAATCTCATGTGGATACATCTTTACATATACCTATCTCTGTAACTTCACCTACTGGCAATGTTTTCGTGTTAAATACTCTGCCTCAAACCTGTACAACCTATGAGTTCTCAGACATGAATTGCGACGTCTCGAGGTATTCATCTATTTTACAATTGCCCGACCGTTTTGGATTCTTATTGGCAGTCTCGGTGTCAGTTGATGGATCCATGGTATTTTGCAGTTCTCATTCATTTTCGTTGTCTTCTTGCATATATAATGGCGTATTCGATTGCATTGTTTATTCAAATCGTCTATATTTTATTACATTGCATTACATATAATCGATATAGAATTAACAGATCATTCTGTTTTGGCTGTATAATACATGTGTCCACGCTAAGACTGGTGACCAGTTTGGAGGGATGTAACTTACTGACCAGTTTGATTATAAACGGTAGAGGGCGCCTTTTTGAATTTACCCATGATCCTCTGCTCAGGGAGATATGCAAATAGGCTCAAAATGATAACAAAATGACAAACTACAAAGTTTATTTTTTTGTTTTTCCGGCGATTGGGTAGAAAATTTGGTAGGGAGAGCCATAATGGCCACCCAGGCCTGGTAGGGTTATTTGTTATTCTAGCTGTGACTTACAATACGGTCTGATGTACAAGGGTAATTAATCAATCAAAAAATACAATTTGCTCTTTAATGTGATAATATTTTATATACCTGAGTTATTAGTTGGGAAAAAGCTATTGATGAAATAAACGGTTGTAGAAGTTTTTATTGTGTACTTAAGAGATCGTTTCCATTATTCGTTTTTTCTTCAGTCGCGATTTTTCTTCAATTTTCTCGATTGAAAAACGATCATTCGTGAGTCAGTCGCGAGGATATCGAGAAAAAAAATGAGAAAAAACGATTGAACCTTTTCTGAAAAAAAACATTCTCTCGCGATATCGTTTTTGAATCGTTTACCCATGCGTGATCCGTTCTTGATCGCGAATCTTCAATCGCGAGGGAATCGGATTTTTTTCCAAAGGTGCGAGAGAATCGTGAGGCGGAGTGATATCTGACACATAGGCCGTGTTGCCGTCGTACGTCGCTATCCTCGAACTGGGAACTACATTCAACGTTGGTTGCGGATTTGTCGATGGGAAACCTATATTACTATACTATACGGTATAAATGCGTAAGATAACCGGATAATATATATGATTCACGATCTATAGTCTCCTACAAGCCGAAGTAGGGCGTATGCTGGAAATATCTATACACATACCTGTATCATGCTTCCTGTGACGTCCGCGCTCAGATTTTCTCTGGCGAAGCGTAAATGACAAAATTACATGTTTATTCAATAATCGTGTGAGCCGACAATGTGTTAATGTTCAGTCATTCCCTTCATACGTCGGATAATTTCCTCATATATTCATGCAACTTGGTATAAACAATACAGGATGATAGTCGCAATATCTTGTTTTTGTAAATATCGGGTATAGGTCATAAGTGGATTTGAGTTCGTGGTTGATTTCATTATCAGAATGATTATGGCAGAGATTTGATAGACGTGTGAATGGGCGCATGGCGATAACCCAGAACAGCTTAGCCCTCCAGCCGAGAATTTCTAGGTTAATTAAGGTGAAAAATAGTGTAATTAAATATGTATATTTTGTTATAGTAAAGCATATATTAGGAAAGGGTATCCATTCATGTTTTGGTACAGTTTTTAAACTATTGAGATGTGAATAAGTTCAAAAAATCACCATCAAGTTAATTTTATTGATTATAAGAATATTCGCGGCAGTAATTACATATTTATATCACAATGGTGATTGAATCACATGTAACGGTTGGATTTGCATATGTACAATGCTTTTTATTTTTATTTTACATTTTGATAAATGAACTGTGAATGATTCCCAAGGGAAGCTCAAGCCAGAAACCACCGGAATATTATATAATTTCATCTCATACTGGATTAACCAAGCTGGCAAGAGAGAAAACATTTCTCGTCCGAGTACGATCATCGGTTAAAAATTTCGTTTTTTTTCGCAAAACTAAAGATTTAAATGTGGGATTTGAAAACCTGTCGGGCAGAGAAAGACGTTTTATATTGATATTTTATATTAATGCAGTCATTTCACATATAGTATCATACACGGTGAGGGGCGTTGTTTGATTCTTCAGCAACCAAGTCACGTGACCTGAATTATACAGGCCTTTTGAAACACATCTTTGCATCGCCAAGGTTTCCTTTTTAGCCAAAGACCTTGATCATCTTGCCAAGCAAACCGCGTTCAGCCCACTTTCAGTGTTTTCCATACTGCAATTACCAGGCTTGTGGGATATTTGATGGTAAATGAATACGTGTATTTTCATCAAATTGTGAAAAATAATCAATATCATTATTTTGTTTGAATCATTTCTTTTATATATATTTTTCCCCTTTAATTTTCATAATTTATTGAAAATATACGTGTTCATCTACCATCAAATATCCCACAAGCCAGGCAACTGTGGGTTTTGCACTTATAGACTCCCACTTAGGGAACCGTACGACAAACCCACCCAGGGGGCGCCAGAAAAGATTAATTCACACAACCAAACAAATAAGCAAAAAATAATGACAGTTGTGAAAAGTTTCACAAATAGCCCGCGCTATATATTAATAATTAAGTGCTTTCGACGACTCAAAATCCCCGTATGACAATGTTATATTCAATACAGCGCCATCTATCTACACAAGGAAAATGGTGATCATAGGACAAATCAAAGTACTTAAAGTACTGATGTCGGGTGTACTTGCATCAGAAGGGTTTATTAGTCCCATATTTGTGATCATTTAAGGGAGAAAATCGTCCTCAAGCTGTTCGGTTTGTAGGGCCAAACTTTCACTTTTATCAAAAGGATATGAAATGGATCATTTTGTTCAGCCTACATGCTGAATTATAAGACACGAAATAATGAAGGGCTGCAGATGCACGAAAACGGATTTATGGCGCACCAAAGTTGGTACATTGGCTTATTTTCTTATTTTTATGCACTATTAAAGCTTATTTGGTGCAGATTTTCTTTTGTTACAAAAATAGGACACCTTTAACAAAAACCAATTTTAGCTATTTTAAACAACAAATAATTCTGAGATAGTCAGTCTAAATATGATTTTGGTTGAAGGTGTCATAAATTTGCAACAAGAGAAAATGTCGACTGCAAATGCACCGAAAAATGCTAAATAAGCCAATGCGGCAGGTCTGAACCACTGTAAGTCTCGTCGTGTTTATCTGTCGGGCCTCGATTTATTCTTTATCTGATCGATTCTTTACACTATTAGATTATTATCACCAAGTATGTAGAATAAAAGAAATAGTCAATTTGGCGCTTTTCAGACAAAAATTAGCCCCACCAGCTGTGTGTATCAAAAACGTGTTGAAGACAATTCCCTATCTAAAGTGAACACCACCATGGCTCTGTGATCTTACAACAAAACTTCCATGGATTCCGTGCCGAATGACTACCCTTGCCGCCGTAACAAATATGATACCGGATAAAATAAATTGGAAAGGCAAATTCGATAGAAATTGGAAAGATAAAATTTACTACGATAATGTCCCAATTATCACATTCAATGCACAAGCTACCGTGCATTGCAAATGTGTATATGAATGCTGTTAGGGGCATGAATGCTGTACGGGGCATCAAATGAGAACAGTCTCCGGGCAGGAGATCAAAACTACACATGTGCAGAAGAAAAAAGAAAAACTGAAGAGTGATACTAATGTAGGGTTTACCCTTGGTAAACCCGACAAAAAATCACGCGAACAGCGAAAATCTGAGGAATTTCAGCACGCACAGATGCCACAAACGTTCACGAAAAATACTACACTAGAAATCTGGAATAATACCAGCTTTAAAACACAGAAATACTCAAAATAATAGACCAAATTGCAAGTGCAAATGACTCAATCTGACCATATCCGAGCCTCTGTCCCGTACAAAATATTTGTAAATATGAAGTTATAATTATATGTGTATATCGTTCACCATTATTCCTATGTATATATATATTTGTTTTCAATTTCTTTCAATATCCCATCGTATCTATATAACCGCCAACTGAACTGAAACACGCTATAGTTTTACACAAGGCAAAGAAGAATGGAAAAGGAAGAAGAAAAAATGATCGAACTAAAAGTCTGACTGAAGTGTTTATGATATAGAAACTCGAACGTGTATGGGGGTCAGTCAGGCTGAACTTTGCCGTACTACTTTCGGCTATAATCCTCAATCGTTTTTTTTTTCAATCGCTTATATTTTCTCAATTAAAAAACCATTGAATCGCGATATCGCTTTTTATTCGAGAAAATTTCCTCGATTGAAAAAGGATTGCCAACAGAAAAAAAACCATTCGAACAGCGATCGCGAATGAATCGTTTATTTTGAAGAAAAAAACCCATTCCCTCGCGCCTTGGAAAATCGCGACTTCGAGAAAATTTGACCAAATAAACGATTCATTTGCGAACGATAATTGGAAACGGTGCCTAATAGGTAAGAGGAACCTATAAAATCGGCAAATAGATGGGAAGAAAATGTAAATGGAAAAAAATGGTCTGGATATCTCTAAAGTTCTGCGGTATAAGATCTTACACAGGGGTTTATGCATAAAATCGTTTAAACACATTATTGAGAAGAGAACCGGCAATTCGTCTTATCATTGTGCGGTCGAAAGAAAATCAATCTAAAAAATATTGACTATATGCCCAACAGTCTGGCAGTTTTTAAATGAATTACACAACAGCCGTTTCGTAGTATCGACGTTGAACAAATTCCACAGTAATTATCCACTCGAAAACTATAGTTCTCTCGTCGGCAACACATGTCAAGTTTCAACGGAAATAGATGATAATTGGGAATAATTTTGATAAATAGATGGTGAAGACCTCTATGGATGTAACAGACGATAACAGACAAGCATGCCTTAGTCTAATAGTTATAAGTACCGATTTTGTCTATATGTATTCCTGTAAGAAAAAGAACGAAAAAGCCTTCTCAACTTTCTACATCATTATATTCCGACTGCAGTTTCGAACGTAATGTTCTTCTCGAGGAATGTTTTCCTGTATATATATATAATGTCGTTTTGCATGTGTGTATGTACGTATGTATTGTTGTAACTGTTACAGTAATTATATTGTATGATGATTTTATATAGAATAAAAAACAGACAGAAAATATCAATCATTAGGATTCTTCACTCAACAGGTTTTCTGCCGTATTGTCCATTGAATAGGCTTCAGTTTTCATTTTCGTACGTTTATCCTTGGATATCGATCTGGGAATAAACGACTTGCAGAATATTTCCAGAAATGTATTGCGAAAAGAAGGCCCCAGTGTAATGTAAATGAAGAAATTGACTGCGAAGCTCATGTAGTAGACCATTTGCAGTATGCGCTGAATGAGAAATACCATGGGCGAAGTTTCCGTTATATGTTGCACCAAGTGTTGAATTGAAGCCTGAAGTCGGATGGTGTGACTTGGTAAATTCAGAAGGAGAAATGTGAATGACACCCAGAACAACATTCGGGTGACTTTCGTCTGGAGAGATCCACTTCCTTTTCTCATGTCACCTCCCCGTTTCCGGTATGTTTTCATAAAACTGTAGATGATCCTTCCGGTGATCAGCAGAATGATGACCGATGGGATTGCCAGTGTTATAAGACAGTCAAAATATGTTAGAATCGTACTTATTAGCTTGTAGCGGCTGAACATATAACAAAAATTCTTCTGTCGCTTCACTATAATTCCGTTGGTCCATGTTGAAAAACTATAAATAACACAACCAATCATGAGCGTGACGAGGATCATGAAAATTGCCTTTTTCACAGTACAGAAGGCGGAAACTTTGAAAGGCTGGCATATGCGGTAATAGTTCTCCACCGTGACCCAGACTATAAACCACACCGACAGAAATCCGCAGAGGTAACTCAAAAACACTTCTGCCTGACACACGCCATGCGTATGAATCAGTTGCACGCGGACATGCTGAAGCCAGAGAAGGAAAATGCACAGTAGGAAACCCATGTCGGATATCGCTCTGGCCGCCAAATAAAGTGAACACGATAACTTCCGGAGATTCTGTCTCAGAAAAATGAAAGCAGAAAGGGTATTTCCCACCATGCCGACTGCCACGATGAGGGGGATTCCGATAAGTTCCATATACTTAACGAAAGTTAAATACCTCAAAGCTTCTTCGCTGATATTTTTCTGCACGACAATACGACAATGGCACCACCGTTCTCCGTGTAATTTCCGCCTATGAAGGTTAAATTAGCACCCAATCCATTATCGGTCAATATGTCTCCCATCTTATTTGGTAAATATCAGTTTAGGGGTGACAGCCTAGTCTCACTAATCTGTCTGCTATGGCATTCTGTAAAACACAAAGATGAGTAAATCAACGGATGGAACTCATTGCGATGAAATATATTTTAATCTTTTGTACCGTGTATTTTGAAAAAAGAGCTGGAACACTGCCTGAAAAATTATGGTTTATAGTTGAAAGAGAACCCAAATTGTTATGTATAGAATAGCATAATTAATGTATGTATTCTTATATTCATCAGTACAATTGATTTGGCTAAAGGTCTGGCGGCCATACGACAATTTACAATTCTGATACAGCAGGAAACAGATGAAGAGAAACAATGTTCGGTAAAACATAGGATTTACTCGTGCAAATATATGTGTGGCTCCTAATGGCGTTCGCCTGCCTTGTCCAACACAAGTTGCGAGAACTCTTCGATATGATATCAATTACTCCTGTAGCTCCAGCGATTCCCCCAGTCTACAAACTCCTTCGAGTCGATTCCAAGTAATATTATTACATATTATGTTATAACTTTAAGGGGATATAGACACACTCGGAAATGTTTGTAAAGTTTACGGTATTATAGTATTTAACCCTATCTGACCTGGGTTTTTTGGGACCTGTCCAGGCCTGCAGGGGGGAGGGAGAGTGGGGGAAATGGCCCCCCTAATTATTTTTCTTACCCTTTGAGCTAGGGAGTTGAAACTTACCACACTATACCCTTTCGTCAAGCTCTACCAGAAAATGTAAAAAAATCCAGAATGACCGCTTTGTTGACGTCACAGTGACGTCATTTTCAAAATTGCATTTTTTGGTCGATTTTTCGGTCAGATTTTCCAATTTTTTTATTTATGCAATTTCTGCGCAAAAACTGCATTATAAATTAGTAAATATTAATGTGATGTGAAATAAAATAGCTTAACGACAATATGACTTTTCTCGTACCCCACGTGGCCGCCATCTTGAATTTGCCCATGATCCTCTGCTCTGGGAGTTATGCAAATAGGCCCAAAATGACCCCAATATGATAAACTATAAAGTCACAGAGTTTCAGTTCTCCATTTTCTGTCGTCCCGGGGATAGCGCAGAAAGTTTGGAAGGGGGCCATCCCCCCCTCCAAGTTCTTGTAGGGTTAAACTGCCCTCAATCAGATCGAGGTAAGAAACTTTACCATACTGTACTGTTTTTCATCCCTTAATATTCCAATAATACCGAAGTGTTATATAACTGTAATATGTGTTATATTCTGGCATTAGAAATCGTAATACTACATAACATTTTGTAGAAAAAAACTAAGACTATTTCAGAGAGCTACTAATTGTATTTCTAAACGAAATTGTTCTCGAGTTCTGAAAACACGGATTGGCATGGTACGTGACCGTCTCAATAGTATACAGTGCGATAAGGCTCTAAGTCGTAAATGTAGGATTATATATATTACAGCGCATTACTGCATAAAGCTATCTACAGTGTCCGTGTTGTCTGCTGATAAGAAAGAGTCACACACAGTGATACGCTGGCGAGTGAGCCATACCAGAAAGCTGTCGAAGTGCGGGTTTCGAAATACCCGGGTCCCCAACGGGTATCCAGCGCATTTTACGTAGAAACCAAGCATATAGGCGAACTCCTAGCGTAGATGGAAACTCGTGTCCAATTTGGTGGTGATTGGCGCAGAATTTCAGAAGATATGGGTGAACAACGTGGAAAATTCCTGTAATTTTATTATATATATAATATATGCGTTATATACCGAGCCATATGCGTTCAATACGTAATGGTATCAACTCCATGATCAGTTTCAACCTTCTGTTCCACATGTTCTAGTTTTGTGTTTACCTATTTTGTTGCCTGTCTAATTCAGATTTATTCCACCAAACTTTAATCTTGTATACTACAACACGGTAAGTTATTAATTACGCCGAGTTTTGTAAGTTCACTGGAAATCCTCTGTGGAATGTCATCGGGTATTAAAGGGATTTGAGATGAAGTTATTGACGAAGGTCGGATGCGGGTTGTACAAGGGATCTATGAATAATTAGAACAGTACGATGATATCAAAAATCCACTTCCATACAACGAAAGCCGGTCCACCCTAGACAGCGCAGCTATATTTGGCTCCAATTGCTCGAGTTCCAAACAAATCAATATCAGAATCAAACTTCATATCCCAACATGTTTGTGATAAAGCATCCCCAGAGGTTACTCAGAAAGGGGAAATATTGCCTTAAACATGAAGTCATATCGACAATATGGATCGAAGCTGATGTAAATGAGTTTACACAGACGCGAGATTTGCCACTGTCTTTTTCTCGAAAGAAACACACGACGGACTCTCTGGGAGAAATGTTTCTGCTTCCCCTCAGTATCTCACTGCTCAGGCGTAGACTAATAAAGGAATTAAGTATCATCCTTCTTTAAAGAGAGGACGCATCCTCTCTTGGACAATACCACATCTTCTCTGTATTAGATACCATACCTATTGTTCAATTATGGAGAATACAGCTAACGGGTTCAACTGGGGTAAATGTGTCTATGTATATCACGTGCAACATGTATGTGATAAAATTCAAACATTTATGAATCGTATGACAGTGAGAGCTCCATGGTTCTTTTAGTGGTTTTTACATTTGTGTAAATATACATATCAGCTTCGGATTTTTTAACCATATGCAATGTTAAAACACATATACACTGTAATAGGTTATTCGTCTGTCGTTAAAACTTAACCCCTTCTCCGCATTTTACAGGCTGCACTAACTTAAAGTTTCTCCCAAAAGAAGAATTCGATCAACGTAAATTGTCTTGTTCCAGATCATGCTGATCATCGGTACATATGATTGGATACACATATAAGTGTATGCTATTTTGCATGTTCCACGAAAAGGTTAAAGTATCAGTATCAGTATCGTGCAAGGATACATGCAACAGTTTGCTGGTAATGGTAAAATATTGCCATGCCTAGTGAAGAGATCGGCCTAGCGGTAACTATAGTATACCGACAGAATTTAAGTATCTATATCGCTGGTGCAAATGACTTCAAAGCTTCAAAAAGTTATCAATGGGTGACTGTGCCACTTCAGTCGATTATGTATTTAAGCCTAATATATTTAATATATATTACATGTATAGGCTCATATGCTCTTATGCTTTCAGTTTTCGTGTCAGGCTGTTCTGTTCATGTCATTATTACCCTTAAGGAAACGATAATCACAAAGAAATTAGTTTTAGCGCCTAGAGTATGCCCAGTTATTAAATCAGCGATCACTAAGCAGCCATGGTGTATTCTGACACACATTATTCTATAATAGCTAGGTCTTTATTTCTTATCGATGATATTGTCAACACTCAAATCCAAATAAGTGTAAAATAATATCTAACAACTGACAGAAAAAAGGAACAAGTTAGATACAAAACAAATGTTTTCAATAGTAACTGTGTTTCAGTTTCTCTATCAATAACCCTATATGTACGCCTGACCCTCCTAAATATTTTTTATGTTTTTACGTCTGAGAAGCTTGGGTTATACGCTCTACCAGGAAATAAGGGAAAAATCACTTCCTGCTCTAGATGACGTGGAGTGACGTCATATTTCAAAAGGCCTGGCTGACTTTCAGTTAGCCCAATTTTGTTTCAGTTGTTATCTTTTGGTAATTTTCTGCACGAATACTGCTCGAAATTACACAACATCACATATTCTTTCGGTCTACCGGAAGCAATGGCGACTAGACTGTCTGTTTGTCGATTTCGGCCCATCGCTTTCGATTTACCTCCTGGTATTTTGTGCACTCCTCTCATTCACAATAAGCACTCGAAATAATTTACCCATATTTTCTGAATATAGGCATTCGTCTTCTATATCTTGCTCAAAACCAGGTAATTAGCGTTAAATTTGGGAAATACACGATTAAAGTACGAAATATTGAAACCATGATGTCGTTATAAATCTTCATAGAAACTTCATTGGACAGCATCTGTGGACTTCTTCCATTTTTACCTGCGGCACGCAGGTCTACGGGAGGCTCGCGTTGTTGTTGTTGTTGTTCTTGTTGTTCTTCTTCTTGTGACTTTTTGAAATACGCATGCGCTAAGAGAGTGTGATCTCTGCCACACTTTCCTTTTCAATCTCACATGACAACACTGTCTTCAGGCACGTTTGAATTCATTTGCAACTATATTCGGTGGAATTAATTATTGCTTCGTTGATTTCCGTTCAGACTTCAATTCTCTTTCGTCAGTCGCTTAAAATCTGTCGGTCGTCACATCAGTCACTGTCTTCAGGTATTACCATTTTCATTGAACAGTATGCACATGTATATACAATTTAAGATCCTTGGATTTCTTATATACCAAGGAAGATGAGCCGCAACCTTGTCAGTGGTTCAGCTAATTTGCATACAGTCACAGGCGACTGTCTTAGAAAGTAGAAAAATAAGTTCACTACTTCTAGTAATCATTTTATCTACCCAATCTAGATAAAACACAAATTGGTGAAGAAGCATAACAAATAACGCATTATCATTATGATTAACATTGAATAATACTTGGTATCAAATTATAGATCATGCATCATAAAAACAAACGCAACAATTACGTTTCAGAAGTAAGCGGAACAACTCAGCAACTTTCACCGAATAAAGATGTTTAACTTTACCCCCAAGCAATTCGCATATATGGAAATATGTTTTGAAAGGAATAATAACTTAACCCTCTGTGGGAATCGAAACAATGATCCTCCAATCCCTGGACTTGCACTTAATGTCTTAGCTATACCGACTCATTGATAATACTCAAAACTCGACTTTATGCGCAAATGATTTTATAATACATAAATGACTATGTAGTATTTAATGAGTCAGACAACCCTATGCGCGAACAATACAGTTGTGTAGTTATATTGTGTACTTTCGGTACATAGCTATTTCGAATGATCCTCTTTCGGAACACAGTCTCTCTATCCTCATTCTCTCAAGCCAGGGCTTTGCTTCGCTGGTATTGATGTTCTCGTCCTCTTCCGCACTCATAATCCCTTTAGAATTGCATTAATCACTTCTGTAAAATCAATACTTATGTGTATCAGCAGACAATGGGCAGAAACATGTTGCATTTGACATCATTCTCTCAAGTCAGAGCCCATTTATGCTAGAACTTACTGGTTCTACACTTCACAATTTACGTTATTTTGTCAATCAGTCTTACGAATGAAATTACGTCATATATTAGCAGATACTGACCATAAAAGCGATCTGTTTGACCTCGTTGTCAAAAGCTATGGCCTTGATTTCCTTGAGAGTTTTTAAAAATTATTTTGATACTTAGATACCTTTCATATTGACTTGGAAGTCGTTTTCGCGAATGCAATAATTTGATGTACCAAAAGATAATAACGAGAATTCGACATGATTCTCTTATACACACAGACCTTGTTTAGTGAACTAACCCTGAAATTTCGCACTTAAATCACCTTCCGAATGAAATAATGACAAACATACTCGCGAATTGATTATAGGAAGATATCCATAGATACTGACAAGAAATGTTTCTTATTTGCAGAATTTGATTTAAAAAAAAATTAATAAAATTATCAACCTTCGAAAAGGCTTGACCAAACATGTCGGATGAGGTGATATCTCCTAAGGATGAAATAGGTAATCATTTGTATAGAAAGAGCAAACCATGTATTGATATTGGCTTGCTGCATGGAAAAGAGTGTCAAGGTACCGTATTTAGTTTGCAGATGATAACGCACATCAATGCAGAAACTTAATTTATTATTCTAATCGAATATCAAGACTGTCACAGGCGTCAATTTGAATCGTGAAAAATGTCATTATGCCTCTTGAACAGTTCGATAAAGCCTTCAACCCCATTCCATAGTTTCACAGATCAAAGTGATAGACCTGATAATAAATTCATTGAAAATTAACTTTGAAGGAAATATAAATTTTTCATTTTGCTCGGCAAAGTAAGCGAGAAGGGAGACTGAAGAGTGTAGATGTTCGCGCTATGACTAAATCCTTGAAATTTGTTTGGATTTCCAAACATTTGAAAGCCTTTTTCATTTGCAAAAATCAACGGCTGAACCGAATGTTTTGAAACTTGGAATACACGATACTTGTACCAAGACATTGCCAAAGCGATCATTGTGACTTCGTCTGTCAATTCAGTATAGACGGCACGGACCAGTCAAAATTGTCGAAATTTGAACGGGAAAGTGAATATATATATATGGTATCAAACCTATTAGTCAATTCCTACAATTGTGGGTTAGAAGTTGAAAATTACTTCCCTTGGCATGAAAACACTTGCAGATGGCACTTTTTTTCTACAATTACCACTACCTCCGCTGATATGTCTTTCACTGTATTATTGCCACTGCCGCAGGTTTTGACTACAATGTAGTCATTTCTCACTTGTTCTTGTTGGCTTTACTACAACTGTTACATTTTCATAGTAACGCCATATTGTGATCTTACATACTTCCATGCCGATGCCATGAAATAAAACAATATCAATTTGAAAACGTCCAATAGTACAGGCGCATGTAGTTTTTGATCAACAGATTGTTTCATAGTACAATTCTTCACAACGCTCAAGGCATTTACATTGGGTTTCACTGCTGTGATATATTCACTATAGTTTGATACAACCAATTCATCATCAAAGCCGCACAATATTTAATAAAGATAGTCTTACCTGTGCGTTTAACGGTATAACTTCCAGGCCATAGTGCTTGCTACGTCTGTTTCTAACTGCAACACTCTATATGAATGAAGCCTTTATCACTGCCAACCCCTTTAAGCTTGAAGCGGTGGTAAAGTTTTCCCAGATCACATGCACAGGACAGATCGATTGGTGAACAGGGCCCTAAGCAGTGAGATGGTGCCGTTTAGTTTGACAATGTAATAAAGTAACGAGAACGATATCAGATAATTTTGATATATATTCCATCTATACGGCCGGCTGGGTTGTGTCAAATGATCTATATGGGATGTTGCTGAGCTCTTTTATGCTGCTTTATCACAATTTGAGGAACCACAGTATTACCCACGTCTGTAAGATGGATTTTGGCAGAAATACATACCAATTATTTTCCCCCAGTCTGACCCGAGTGGGGATCATTCCGCCCCTACTACAAAACTTTTAACCTTAGCTCCCGAAGGAAGAGTAAAGGAGAGCTCAAACTTTCTGACGTCTCTGCAAATCTTATTGGCATCAATTTGAGACTATTTGTATAATCGCAGATAAATACCATGGGAATATTCAAAATGACGTCCACGAGGTTTTCTCAGAAAGCCATGATTTCTATATTTGCGTCCATTTTCCGTACTTGTCTTGCCTAAAATGGAAAATAATTTACTTTCCAAAATTTAGTTTGCTGTATTTATCAACAATCTATGCGATGGATATATAACGTTTGTTTTCGAGGCTATTTTACGGAAGCCTAACGGAATAGATGATGCGGCTGTAACCATAGCTGTGCCAATTAGTACTTATAACAGTTACTCTAGGCTGTCTTAGTGCGTTTGATTGTGAAGATTGTGAATGTTCCGCCAAATATCGAAGAATCTTTGATGGGGGTCTAATAATAACAACACATCGACAGATCATTCACAATGGAATCCACTTCGAGATCATTACCTCATATCCCGTGAGACATTCAGAGAGATGTATGTGCAACGACTCTTAGTATCGTGGATAATTATCTCTGCGGGATCCCAGTCGAGAGATAGAAAATCGCTGGGTGTGTGTGTCTGGGTGTGTGTGTCACGTTTTCCCCCGTTAGCGTGATAATTTAAAATCAATGATTCTATTCTCTTCTTTTAAATGAAGATATAATTTAGGAATAGCTGTCGGTCTATTGATTTAGAGGTCAAAATCAAATAAAAGTCAAATTGATTTTGGTGTCACAGTTTCTGTTATATTTTACCCATTTTATTTCATGTGAGGCACGTCTACTTATCAAAGTTGTCTTATCTAGGGGATTTGTGGGAATAGAATGTAAAAACCAAAACTCAGAACTGTTTTCTATCGTTGAAGCCATTGTTGTAATAATGTTCCCTCTTTATCTAAGGGAAGACACTTCTTCATCATGTTCATCAAATGCTAGGCTCAACACAGAGAATAAACTTGATGACATTTAAATATTCTAATCATACTGTTTTATTTTGTGTGTATTTCAATGAGACTCACAAAGTTTCATATCTCAGTCAAAAAAGGGCAGCCATTGTGGTTCACTCACATGTAAATCATGCATTCCACATTTTCATCTCCACGAGCAGGTTTGCCTGAAATGAATACATTTGATGTCAAAATGAATACTGTTATTTTCTTTGTTTCATATCACTTCAACAGATTGATTGAACAGGTGATAACAGATTCACCTTCCTTCAATTCATTCATTAATTCAATCGGGCTGAAAGATTTATTGTTAATCTGAGCAGATGACATCGAATTCGAGACAAAGCGTCTTCGCCTGTCATGTATGGCTTCTAGGATGAAAAACAAGAGAAAAATCACAGAAACGGCTGCGCCACCATTCGAGGGCACTTCGTTAGGCTGTAGTTTCCTCGAGTACAACATGCCACACAGCAAGTCAACTTATCAGTTCCTGCGTCAAAGATGTAAGTTGGTGCCATAGTTTCAAACCACGGGATGTCCTGGACAAATTACTTAGTCAATACGCACACAACCAATCCATTACCGAGTTAATCGAAAACCAGCGATATCGATTAGGTAATATTTTAGTCTGTTGAAATAGTCTCATTATTATCGAAAGCAATCTCACAACACATGTTCCTACAGCTAGCTGTGTATCGTCTCCTATATAGTGGAATTGCTAGACACGTAAGGAGCACAGTAGATATGTAAGCAGCTCGGAACACATCCGGACACTATACGTAAACACCAACAGGCAATGATGGCTTAATACTCGATTAAAATTAACTACTTCAATGCAAGTGATTTAGCTTCGTGCAGTTCTGATGTCAATGAAATTGGGGGATAGATAACATACATTTACTGGCAGTGCATAATTGTTTTTCAAAACTGGTTGCCTTGATATCGGATAAGCGCTATATTTTCTGAAATATATATGTCTTGAAACGCCTGTACCTGTTGGTATATACTTTGATAGTTCCGAAAACTGGGGACTAAAATTAAACATTCACCAGTATAATGGCGTGTTTGTGACAAAAATCCATATCACCTCTGAAATACGTAAATTACTTTGGGATATACACATTCCACAAGTTATAATAATCTCCAGGTATTTATGTTACTCTAGCTGAAGGGATATTGTAATGTTTCGCGGTATCCTCAATCATTTTTAATAGTTTTCAAATAGTTTATTGAAAACATATTTATTTGTGATAAGTTCTCGATTTTCAAACGATTGCAGAGAAAGAAACAACACTCGCACCAAGCGATCGCAATTGTCATAAATGTTTGAATGAAAAATACGATTTCCTCTTACATTGGACAAATCGCAACTTCGAGAAAAGTTGACAAAGTCGCGATTGTACACAGCAATGTCATGAAATTATCTGGTCGATACATGTCTCCTTAATATACATGTATAGTTGAAGTAATCGATGTCTGTTATTTCAATCTTGCATACAGCTGTCTTCGAATAGGTTATAATAACCACTATCAATGCAAAGCAATTTATCGATTTCCGTTCAGGATTATATTTTACGGGGTGACTGGATTCATATGTGCGATATGAACTATTTACTCTACTACTGATCAAATCCCAACTTTTCGACTTAGACGATGCATCTCTAAATATAGTACTACAATAGAACTAGAATTCTTTGTATTATACATGTACAGTAGTAATCACCCTTAATCGCGTATCGGATAATACAATGGCCCGTTTTTATCCAACAGTCAGTGGACCAACTTACAGAAGTCATAAAAAGCATAACCTAGCCAGTTTTGTTACTACATATAGTAACAATTCTGGAAAGTTATATATTGTGGTGTGCATTGACAACAAAATGATCTTCTAAAATCGGTATCTTCATATTGGTACACAATGTGCAGATGCAGTTACATATTTGTGAATTTATACATATTAACACTTACGTGAAAGATAGGGGAATTATGCAGAAAATCATATTTTTAACACAAACAATAGGACCTGTGGCAAGAAAAACATGTAGGTCAATCGATTTACCACCAATCCAACAAGCTTCGTCGGGATTACAGGTTAGTTTCTCTGGGAATTCTTGCATTTGCCAGGTTGCCCCATGTTGAGGTGTTTGCTCCATCGGACGTTCAACATGCTCACCCGTTAACACACAATTATTCAGTCAATTTTATTAGCCATAAGCTCCCAGCCACATACAACAATTCGAAGCGGCTGGGTCCACATACATGTAACATGCAGATATACATAAAAGTGCATATTTACATCTTACCAATAAAATCAAATTTGCATTAATTGTTTTGTTTCCTCTTTTCCATGGCGTGATATTTTTTCCAAGACTTACTAAGTTTTAGGGTTCACATTTTTCATTAAATTAATGATTTTGTTTAGTGTAGGCCATATATTCCACAAATGTTCGACAAGCACTTTAATTGTAGCTCACTGTATAAAGGACAAACCGATATAAAATGAAATTCATTTTCTACATTTTTGCAATTGCATCGTTTATATATCTCCGATTTAGGCACATTGAAATGTTTCTCCTTCTCTACCTCTAGCATATGTGATATACAACGAAGAGAAATTATTGCTTTTCTATATTGAGTATTTTTCTTACATTATTCAGACACGTTTCGCAATTCAGAGTCGTTTTATACAATACATAACTATATAATTTACTAGTTTCCGATACTTTATTGTGCCATACTGATAATAAATTCTTTGTTTCAAAAGTTTAAAGGTAGATTATTGCTATTCTCTGATGTCTATATGTCACTGAAACGAAGATTATCGAGTGAGAATTTGACCTTTGATACCCACGTGTATTTATCTCTCCCCCTAGATATTTCTCGACTTCTCGCCTTCTCGTCTTTGCTTTGTGGCAAAAAAGGCGAGAAGTCGAGAAGGCGAGCATGCGAGAATGGACGGATTCTCGCGTTCGCGACTTCTCGCCTTCTCACACTTTTAAAAAAGGCGAGAAGTCGAGAAGGCGAGCATGCGAAAATGGACGGATTCTCGCGGTCTCGACTTCTCGCCCTTTTCAGATTAGACGAGAAGGCGAGAACATTCTCGACTTCTCGCCTTCCGGTCACTTGATCAGTTTCCTGTTCAGTACCAAAAAAAAGAAAACCAGAAAAAACACAGTACCGTACGTCAGACCATATGTTCTTACTAAGTCTTTTAGAGATCTGTGCCTTAGTCAAGGGAAGAAATTGTTCTGTGCTTTTATCGACTATAAAAAAGCCTTCGATACTGTACGGCGTTCAGGGCTTTGGGTGAAACTTCTTAAAAGTGGAATGGATGGGGAAATTATGCGTGTTATTTTAATATGCATCATAGCATTAAACCATGTGTTGTCAATGATGGTGGTCCGAAAAGGGGACTTCTTACATCAACTTATTACTTTTCTTGTATGCAGACGATACAGTGTTAATAGAGGTCAATGCGGAAGACCTTCAATCCGCACTGAACAATTTGTTAGGTTTTCGTGAAACCTGGAAGTTGCAAATAAACTGTCAAAAACCTAAGATAGTTATCTTCAGCAAGCGTAAAGCTAACTACAGAAACTTTTCATTCCACCTTGATAACGAGCAGCCCGAAATTGTTGACAGTTACAAATATCTTGGCATTTTGTTGTTTTTACAATGGTAACTTCCATCAATCTCGGGAATACCTGTTTGAACAAGCTAGAAAGGCTATGTTTGCTATCATGAAGAGAAGTAGATTTCTTAAATCTGTTTGAGCATATGGTTATACCCATTTTGTTGTATGGATGTGAAGTCTGGGGTTTTAAAAATGTCCAGATAATTGAAAAATTGCAAGTTATGTATCTCAAATTCACAATGAAACTCGGTACTCGCACGCCTATTGCACAGATATTCGGCGAATTTGGCAAATCCTCTCTTAGTATTAAAATTAATCTGCGTATGGTTAAATTCTGGGGTACCCTCTTATTAGACACACAAGCTAAGTACTCCAGCGCTATATATGAGGCTCTGTTTCATTTTTATAATTCAGATGTCTTTTCTTCCAAATGGTTATTGTTCAAGCAATATTTGAATCCTGTGGGCTGAATTACATTTGGCTTAATCAAAACTTTAGAAGTTTGAATTGGATGAATGATACTGTCAAGCAAAGACTGATTGATCGACATACCCGGAAATGGGAGGCTACACTATCTGAGAGCTCAGTTTATGTATTGTACAAACAGTTTACACCAAAGAAGCTTCTGGACGATTATATGTTCAAATTGCCTTTCAGTAAAGCTGTAGCATTATGTAGGTTTAGGACTGGCAACCATAGACTTCCTGTTGTTACTCGTAGATTTAGAAATGTCACTCAAACCGAACTTTTATGTACCAAATGTACTATGACAACGATTGGTAATGAATACCATTTTTTAATCGAGTGTCCACTTTTACAAGATATTAAAGGGCGAGAAGGCGAGAACATTCAGAAGTTTTCGTCATTTTTCTATAAAATTACTACTTTTCTACGAGGAAGAGTGACTAAAACGATTTTATTTCGCATCAGAATAATATTTTTTTGCGGAGAAAGTACATAAATAAAAAAACAATGGCCAAAAATGCTTTTTTTGAATATAACGTCACTGTGACGTCATCAGTGCGGCCATCCTGGATTTTTTTGATTTTTTTCTGGTAGATCCTGACCCAAGGATATGTTGTGGTAAATTTCAGCCATCTGGCACAAGGGTAAAAAAAATAATTAGGGGGGAGGGTCAAAATAGCCCTAGGCCTGGACAGCTCCCAAAAAGCCAAGGTCAGATATTTAGTGATTTGTGGTCTTTTGCCGAATTTACCGACTGTGTGTAATCCAACTTGATGTGAATATGCACCCTGCTTTGCCGAGTGTAATTACATGTATACTGCATGTACCCGACTTCTCTGTATATAATACCAGCTATTAAAGTATAATATTGTACACTGAATCGGAACGACGTTCGATCCTACAAGGAGAGTTCTTCCTGGTTTGCAACATAGGACAAGGGACATTATTTTCATGATTTATTAGTATTTATTTCCACTCTTCGTGAAAATTCTAGGGATTAACCCTTTTTGAGCTTTGATCCACAATCCACAAACCTCTACTAGAAATCGAAAAGTAAACTGGGAACGATTTCCTTTCAAAATCTAGCAATGGACGTCTTTTCGGATTAAAAAGAAAAATGCCTGTAACCAGAAGGTAGTCAGTTGGTGTTCGTTGTTTAACAGTTATGCTGCGTTTCCACGTCGAACGGCCCATATTTGCTCAAAAACTCCATGGTATGCTTGTTGCGAATAAATCGAGCCTACTTTGTTTCCAGAAACCCAGGTTCCAATAGATTCTGATGCATCGCGTGAACCCCCTTGCCGAAAATGCACTAGTACTTGCCTCCCACAAGTGATCCATGCACTCAATATCTAAGGACCCTGCAATGGGATGTTGGACGATGTGGCCGCCAACAGTGTTACATTCGAAATGTTTACCAGTGTTACTTTCTGATGGGAAACTTCGCTTTCATGCACATTGAAGTTCCGGGAAGTTCCAATTCCAATGCAGATTGTCTGTTGACCAAAGAAAACAAGTAATAATTCGGCGATTCACGAACAGTCCAAACAAATACTCACTAATCAATCGGATTCGGCAGAACAACACTGCACTGTCAAAGTTTATAACACATTACCAATGCACGAACCATTGTGGACGAGACTGTGGAATTCCCATGATTACCTCCATGGGCACAACCATTCAAGTTTCACAATAACTAACAAACAGTAACCTCTTGAAGTTTTTATCTTTTGATTCCACTATTGGAATAGAACCACGTTTTTATCAGATTTACTTCAATTAACAACCATTTTCATTCTCTTAGTTTTTAATCATTCTAACACAACTAGTTGAATTTATCTAATTATCTATTAAGTCTCTCTCCTGTAGGCCTTTTTTATGATGCAGATTTATTCATGAATGACACACAAAAGTACTATAATCACGATACAACCAAACGTTTATTTAGCCTTTAAACATGTGTTATCCCATTTTTATTTTATTTTATTAGTCTGTCAAGTTTATATAATACAATTCTTTCAACCGACAAATCATACACATTAAAATAGCTGCCATTAAGTCTAAATGATCAACCTGCGCACTGGGCTAGTGCAGGTATATACCAGCCCTGCATACACCACCTCTCTAATATTGGTGTATACTACCCCAGCATAGAGTACCTGTGTAATATTGGTTTATACCACCCCAGCATAAGGTACCTCTCTAATATTGGTGTATACTAACCCAGCATACACCACCTCTCTAATATTGGTGTATACTACCCCTGCATAGATTACCTGTGTAATATTGGTTTATACCACCCCAGCATAAGGTACCTCTCTGAATATTGGTGTATACCACCCCTGCATACACCACCTCTCTAATATTGATGTATACTACCCCTAGCATAGAGTACCTGTGTAATATTGGTGTATACCACTCCAGCATGAGGTACCTCTCTAATATTGGTGTATGCCAACAAAGGCAAATAGTCCCTTCCTAATGTTGATGTATAACACCCCAGCATACACTAGCCTTCCAATATTGGTGTATATCACCCCAGCACATAGTACCTTTCATATATTGGTGTATAACGCCCCAGCATATGTGAAACGAACGCTATTAAATCAGCAAGAAAAGATCTGCCCTGCTTTTCATTTGCCCAATAGAATGGTCGACTGTTGATGTGAGATGATGTGACATACCTATGGATCTTAGGGGGCACTCATATTTATCGTTCGTGGATCCATGGTTCAAACCATTTCGTTTAACCATGCAACGAACGATGAGTCTCTTTGGTTCGTTTAAAAGAACCTTGGAAAATCGAGCGCTGTGCCTGTGACTTGCCTACATGTAGGCCGCTAAACCATTAATATCAAGGGCTATATACCCGGTACTAATGTACCGTATTAAAACTGACCACGGTATGTGTAAATTCTATTATTGTGCCGTATTAATTACAAGCGTCAAGTCCGTCATCCATAATTCAGCCGTTGTCCATTAGAGAATATCCGCGTCCATAATCCAAAGACCTATTCCATATTCCATATAACAGTATTAGCACCAAATTCAAAAAGACAATCATAGTATACATAAACATAGGCTTGTTTCCTGCAAGAGAGAAGCGGTCAACAGTTTTAAATGATGCCGGCAAGACACCATGATGTTCCAAAAATATCAAATCCGTATCGCTGATCAGTATTCTTAATCCATAATATTCGTTGTAAAGTCATCTAAAGAATGATGTATCTCAGTCACGCTTTGATTGTGGCTGTTCATTTTAGTACCATGAGGATCTTGAAGTTCATGGGTTCATACGGCCCCTAGCCTGAACACGGTTTGTGTAAATTCTACTAATCTACCGTATTAAAGTGACCACGGTATGTGTAAATTCTACTTATGTACCGTATTAAAACTGACCACGGTATGTGTAAATTCTACTAATGTACCGTATTAAAACTGAACACGGTATGTGTAAATTCTACTAATGTACCGTATTAAAACTGACCACGGTATACTTATGTACCGTATTAAAACTGACCACGGTATGTGTAAATTCTACTTATGTACCGTATTAAAACTGACCACGGTATGTGTAAATTCTACTAATCTACCGTATTAAAATTGACCACGGTATGTGTAAATTCTACTTATGTACCGTATTAAAACTGACCACGGTATGTGTAAATTCTACTTATGTACCGTATTAAAACTGACCACGGTATGTGTAAATTCTACTTATGTACCGTATTAAAACTGACCACGGTATGTGTAAATTCTACTTATGTACCGTATTAAAACTGACCACGGTATGTGTAAATTCTACTAATGTACCGCATTAAAATTGATCACGGTATGTGCAAATTCTACTAATATATAATGGTTAATAAATTTGTTAACTGTGGTTAATTCAGAACATACTTTATCTAAATTACAACACATATAAGGGAAGTAGGAAGAGGTGCCGACATACTGACAGAGCCACATGACTTCACAGTATATATAGTCTTCTGGTTAACTTATTCTAAAGCACATACCAAGAATCTAACGATTCGTGATATGTATTGTATCTCGGGTACGCTTTTATTGTACCTGTTCATGTGGCAACTTGGATGGCATGACCACACGGCCCCTAGCACCGGCATAGGCGGTATTAGATACAAATCTAGAGAGCTATGATGAAAATGCTCTGACAATTCGTATATTGGTAAATGTTGAGCTGTGTCGCTGTGACAACTCGTACACTGGCGAATGGTGAGCTATATCGGCGTCAGATGAAAATGACGGGATTTAACACAAAAGACTAGCCTGCAAGGCCCGATGTCGACCCAGCATCAACTCCCCACAATGCCAACACGTATCAAAGACCAAAAGGTCTGTACAGGGGGCGGGCTTATCTTAACACTACTGTCTTTCATAGTATTTTGTACTGTCTGCACCCTTGAGGTTAGACGCCATTATTAAGTGTGTATAGAAGATGAAATACCGCAGAAAACAGGGCGTCCGCTGATTGACTGTTATTCATCCCAGGAAGGAATGGTTGGTATCATATATATTGAAATATGATTTTTGAATTATTTGACAAAGAAAAATATACAAAAAAGCTGGAACAGTGTCTGCAGACAGCCACATTGTGACAGCTTTTTGTCGGTGGTGTTTTAATCCATTTTCAGTTTCTGCCGGGTGATTGTCTATCATGGCGGCTGGTTCGAAATCGAGCCGTTCATCATATGTTCGAAGTGCCGATAAATTTGACAGAACAAATCAGTCTTTCGAGCAAGGCCATTTGTTGCAATGAAATATTGGGAATAGGTTTTCCTGGAGATGTGCCGGCCAAATTTACTACATAAAAGTAAGGAATTTTAATGGTATCATCTAACATGAAGGCAGATTTCCATATTTTTTTGTTGGAAACTGCTGTTGGTGCATTCTTGGGCACTTGCAATCTTCTTATTAACTGTTTTTAGTTGTAAACAAAGGATTCCAGAGGCCTGAATGGGGCCGGAAGTGAAAATCGTGTTCGTTAATGAGCTCTCGGAGCTCGTCGCATTGTTCGAATAGCATGACATTGCTGTTAGGGCTTTTATACATTCTTAGACTTGTGTTTGAGCTTTTCAACACTTATCTAATTAGTCGGGCAATATCATGAGCATTGTGGCCGAAATGGTCATCACCTATATTCCAGTCTAACTAATACCAGTTCTTGTGTGAGATGAGCCTATTTTGTCAGCATTTTTGCCAGAGTAATCGTTTTGTAATTCAAAGTTTTCGGCACCACTTATGGGTCACGTTCAATCGATCGAGACGGTTTCTCGATTAACGAGTAATACCGATAAATATCTCGTCTCGAAGGGTCCCGGTTTATCTCTATCGAGTATTGTCCAGGTTTGCTCCCGGTTTTTCCTCGAAACACAAGATCATTTCGATCCCCTTCGAAATAATTCGACTTGCTTTGAGAATGTAATCGAGATGCCTTCAATTGAATGTTTGAAACATCCGGAATGCTATAATCGTAATAAATGTACTTTTCTGTGGTAAGATTAATCTCGGCGAGTACATATGCATTAAAACACGGATAAGGTATTAGAATAATGAAGAATTTGGGGGGGGGGTGCATTTTTTTCTGACAACTGCATTGTGGGATATGTGAAGATCCACCTGCATATATTAGCTGACAGATACATGATGAAATAGTGTAGGGAACCATAGAATATATCATTCCAGGGTCTTTATCTGAAGATATGGAGGTGTTTATTGAGATTAGATGATACAAGGAAATGTTGCATTTTTGCACAATTGGAGATATGGTTGCACACTGGCATATTTGCAAGTGCTCGACCAAGGGTGCTAATATTTGCACATTTGTGTGCTACCATATCCCCAACTTCACCATAGAAATACGAATAATATCGGTTGACTTTTGTCCGTTTGTAGGTTAGATGCCACTATTAAGTGCGTATAGATGAAATACCACAGAAAACAAGGTGTCCGCTGATATGCTGTTATTCATACCATGGTTGGTATCATATATACTAAAATTCTTTTTGGATTATTTGACAAAGAAAAATATACAAAAAGCTGGAATAGTGTCTGCAGACAGCAACATTGCGACAGCTTTTTGTCGGGTAGCCCCATGGTGTTTTAGGGCATTTTCAGTTTCTGCCGGTGATTGCTTATCATGGCGGCTGGTTCGAAATCGATCCTCTCATCATATGTTCAGATTGCCGATAATTTGACAGAACAAATCAGTCTTTACAGCAAGGTAGGTCATTTGTTGCAACGAACTATTGGGAATAGGTTTTTCTGGAGATGGCCAAATTTACTACATAATAAGTAAGGAATTTTAATGGTATCGTCTAACCTTGACGAGCAATGCATACTAATCAACCAGCTGTCTAGCCATTTTCTCTCAAATTTAATGGACGACCTGAAGCTGATCTTAGCGGTCATGTGTTTAGTATCTAGAACGTTAAAAGTCATTCCGATTCTGAGGAGAGAATCATTAGACCTTGACCACTCCAGTTCCTTTCATTCATTTCTATGATTTTGCTATTTGTGTTACCATCACATGTGTATTGGACCTAATTTTGTACTGTGTCATTCCAACGGAGAATATTGTGCAGTAACTATATAGTTTTTCTTTCTTATCTTGCATCCATCTTTGGAGTTCTATTCCTGAACTAGCATGCCTTGTGAAAGACCCGATCTTCCAAGAGACTGTATATGGCGAGATTCTGCTGGTGGACGTTTCGTCCCCGAGGCCCGCCCCCTGTACAGACCTTTTGGTCTTTGATATATGTTGGCACTTGTGGGAAGTTGATGCTGGGTCGACATCGGGCCTTACAGACTAGTATTTTGTGTTAAATGCCGTCATTTACATCTGACGACGATACAGCTCACCAATCTCCAATGTACGAGTTGTCACAGCGAAACAGCTCACCAATTACCAGTATACGAGTTGTCAGAGCATTTCCATCATAGCTCTCTAGATTTGTATCTAATACCGCTTATGCCGGTGCTAGGGGCCGTGTGGTCATATCATCCAAGTTGCCACATGAACAGGTACAATAAAAGCGTACCTGAGATACAACACATATCACGAATCGTTAGATTCTTGGTATGTGCTTTAGAATAGGTTAACCAGAGGACTATTCTGTGAAGTCATGTGACGCAGTCAGTATGTCGGCACCTCTTCCCACTTCCCTTATATGTGTTGTAATTCAGTGAGACGTTGTGCACAACCTACTCCGCTTATTCACTACCGAGTCTAGTATTACAAGTGTCTGGTCCGTCATTCATAATTCAGCCGTTGTCCATTAGAGAATATCCGTGTCCATAATCCAAAGACCTATTCCATATTCCATATAACAGTATTAGCACCAAATTCAAAAAGACAATCATAGTATACATAAAACATAGGCTTGTTTCCTGCAAGAGAGAAGCAAGACATCATGATGTTCCAAAAATATCAAATCCGTATCGCTGATCAGTATTCTTAATCCATAATATTCGTTGTAAATTCGTCATCTAAAGTATGACTTGCCCTTACTTCTTCATTCAAGATTTCACCTGACGTTACATTTATGGGAATTCCATTACGCGGGCGATTTAATACAGGTACGTTGTTCCCGTGTGCTACTCATGTTTAACACAGATTAATATACGATTTAGTGAAAGTGACTGTGTATACATGCAGTATGCAATTTTATCTAGTTATGATTGTTTTCCTACAACAGGATGTCTTTTCTAGGTCTGAGCAGAGATTCGTCACTGCCAGCCGTCTGCTCAACACCGTGTCTACAGTATACGGTTCTATCTATCTTCATTCAATGCAAGTTGTGACAATTGTCTAAGGTTTCCAACTGAAGTCACTTCAACAGAGAGTATATCAGCAACTCTTCCAGATACATATTAGCTGTACCGGCTTTGGACAAACCAACTCCTCTCCATCAGCTCCTATAATACAAAATGACAGACCGTCACATATACTGACGAGCAGGTCTACTGTTTTGTACAACATAGAAAATAAAATACAGCTCGGCTCTGGGAGGGGGTCGTTCACGCCAAAAGATCCCCCTGACGACCCCCGTGGGATATGCGTTACTACCGATCGAATCTTCGCGTTTCAAACTATGAATTTGGAGAAGATTTAGGAATACCTGGCACAGATATCCAAGAAGAACATGTTAGGAATAAGGTCTCGGATGATGAAATTATGTCGTCCTATGGTCCAGTCACTAAACCAAAAACAAAGACATTTTTTTGATCATGTGCTTCACATGGCTAAATTAGGAGGAGCACAAGAGTTCCTGTTCTTGAGTAGAGGAGCAGGGGTTGGTTAAACAAAACTGGTGAAAACCATACATCAAGCCATCCTGCGACAATACAATACTGCGGCTGGAGAAGATCCAAACAGTTTGACAGTTCTTCTTGTAGCACCCACTGGTAAAGCTGCTTATTTTGTTAGTGGCAAGACAATTCCTTCTGCGTTCCACATACCTGCCAATCAAGGATTCAGTTGCAAACAGCTGAACTCCGAGAATTGCAACTCTTTAAGATCGAAGTACCAGAGAGTTAAAGTTGTCATTATTGAAGAAATCTCCATGTGTGGCTCCAGTATGTTCAACTTCATCAATCTTCGCCTGCAGGAAATTACACAGACATGGATTCCTTTTGGTTGGATACACATCATAGCTGTTGGCGATTTGTTTCAGCTCCATCCTGTTCAAGATAACTGGATTTTCAAACATCGTCGTCTAGTTACTTACCTCTTGCTCCGAACATTTGGACAGACAAATTTAAACTATTTGAACTCACTCAAATAATGCGACAAAGAGAAGATGGTGCATTCGCCAAAACTTCGAACAGGCTGAGAGAAGGTATGCAAACTAAAACAGACTTGGATGTTCTCAAAACCAGAATCATTACTGTCAGTGACGCATCCTATCCGATAACTGCTCAACATATGCCATATGAAAATGGGTATATCATAATCTGTTTATCACATATTTATAGATGACTGATAGCACTGTAACTGACAAAACAAGTAGGCTCAGATTTTATATTACATGAAACTGTTCATAAAAAATTGGACCCTCGGTAAAATGCAGCCAATGTTGTGAAAATAACTCGTGTTGATGCAACGCAACACGTTAGGAGGCGACCTGTACTGTCACGAAAAGTTTAAAATTCAGGATCGATTATCGGAGGACTACGCATACCTCATACAATCTAATGTGTAGCAAGATCCAGGTGAAAAACGCGAAATTGCGCTCGGTCAGACTGCAGAGAGGAAATGGCGAGTTCCACGAGGGGAACCCACTCTCGTGCGCGATATCAGCCCAAGGGCAAATTACAAGCGTCTGGTAACGATATAACCGATATCAGGCTTGCGCGCGAGGGCGGAAATACATATCATGATATGAACGTTGTCGTTCCATATTATCAACGGGGCTAAAGCTCCAGTATCATAGGCAAATATGTGATAACACCAGTTATCGTATTGGTATTATTTGATTGTCCAGAAATTGGCTTAAACCTACATTCGAACAGTAGAGCTCCACGATATCAAATTGCTGGACACCTCTTTCTCCAGTAACCAGACAGTTTCCAGTAGGGCATTACAAAAATGCTAAGATCCCCCGGAATCAATTTCCTTTTCAACTAGCTTTTGCTAAAAATGTTCATCTTGCTCCAGGTGGCACACTGAATTGTGCAGTTTTGAATTTGCCAAACCAGAGAAGTCCACAGCTACATTATGTTGCTTTCAGTCATGTGAAGTCCCCAGCCTACCTATTTGTTCAAGGAGAATTCAAAACGGACTGTATAACTGTTTCAAAGGATGTTGAACAGGAAATGAAAAGACTCCGTCTGTCTTCCCATATCACCGCAGATGTGTAACATGCCAGCAAACTCTTTCATCATTGCCTTTCACAATTGCCAGTCTTAACTCTACCTGGCCTGGAGGGGGGCATTTCCTCCCCTCCCCCCGTTGACTTTTTGCTCCTATCTCCGAAACGACAAACAAATGAGAGCTGAAACTTCGAGACTGTTTAGATGATCACATTGTGTTCATTTTGAGCCTATTTGCATGACCCCTGAACACAGAATCATGAGTAAATTTAAAATGGCGGCCATGTGGGGTACCAGAAAGATGATGTTTTCGTCATATTTCTTCAAAATTTTTGCTTTTCTGTTGGAAAAGTGGGTGAAACTTATTTTATTTGATATCAGATCATTATTTCAGATCAATTTTTTTCATGCAGTTTTTGCGAGGAGAAAAACAAAAATAAAAATATCGAAAATTCTGACCGAACAATCGTGCAAAAATGTTTTCTTTGACAATGACGTCACAGTGACGTAATTATGGCGGCCAGCTTGCAATGACTTCAGCCGAAGAAGATCACCTTATCGCAGTATCATCTACTACCGTGAGAACTGTACGACATTACTACGCATAACATTGAAATAATATCACTGGAGCTTCATTATCCTGTTCCAGTCGTCATCATGTGTGTTTACTGCAGACACAAAGAACCGTAGCCAGTATTAGACAAGTAATTCACCATCTTTCAAAATATTTGCATCCAGACTGTAAAACTGTCATCATAGGAGATATCAACATGCATATGATCAGTCAAACAGTGCGCACAACACATTGCAAGCTGAAATGAGTCAACTACAGTTGAATCAAATAGTAACAGTACTTACAACAAACGGTCTAACTACCATCGGCCACATCTATACAGACATTGAGGGTTCACATTTCCAGTATAGTGTATTAGAATCTTATTATTGTCACCTTGCTAGTGCTTTGGTTTCGACCTGACCCTAATCAGATCTTCACCAAATGATACCACTACATGTAACAGGTAGTTTATTGGCATAAATAGAGTTCAAATGGGGAGGCTATATATTAGCTTATGCCATGTGAAATTTCACGTGATAATGATCACGATATGGGATGCAGTTTACTCCTTACCAATAAATCGCGTGAGCTCCGATTTTTTTTAATACGCTATGACAGGTCTCAGATTAAATGGTGAGCTGAGTTTTGTTTAGAGTGTTTCGTATTCTTCCTTTAGTATACGGGCCGCTTCAACATTCTACGGCTATATTGGAGAACGAAGGGAATAAAATCTTTGTTAGCAACTTTACGTGGATCTATGTTCACACCAAAGGGTTGCCGTGTTTGAAGTGTTTTGATCCAAAAGGATTCACGAAGTGCGCGGTGATTGTCAGTTTCTTCCTGTGTTGGAAAAGTTGGAATTCTTTCTATTGGCATAAATTGTAAATGGTGCTGAAGTGAATGTTCCGGTAGATTAAAATGCTCATTGACCGGGCCTCCATTGTCTAATCTGATGTCTGATATATGTCTGTTGGCACGATATCGAAGTTTGTTCTTAGTTTCACCCACATACTGTTTCAGGCATTTTCAGCACGTAATTAAATAAATTTATTCTCCGTTTCACAGTTTAGTTGATCCTTAAGGGGCCGTTCCCATTTAACGTTCGTGTATCCATGGTTTAAATCATTTCGTTTAAAGGAATAGTAAACTCGTGCTCGACATGACAGAATTATGCCATCAGATTCCAAAAACACCCGTAGAAAAAATTAACAAAATTCTACAGCTGAGTAAACACCGATTTATCGTTCACACTTTAACACTTTATGATCTGCGACATGTTGGAATGACCGTGACGTTTGATGGGCCAAACTTTTTTTATGTAGATGGCGCTGTGACAAATATCACGTTGTCATCCGGGCTCTATCCCATAAGGTAAAGCATTAAACAACAACAACGGTAACATTAGCAGCGTTTCTTCTACTGCTATCGGGTGATGTGGCCTGATATTCTTGCCTCAGAAAGGGAGCTTGTGAAATCATATGCAAAATACCACATGTCAATCTGTATATCAACATATATCACGATCCTCATAATCGTCTCGGAGCCTAAAGAAAGGTCCACCGATCTGTCAAAAGCCATCGACACAGTAGTTTACAATTGGTCTCCATGTTATTAGCTACTCTGCCTGGGGCCCAACTACGTCACAGAAATAATGTCAGGTGATATTTAAAGGATTTTCATTGGCTAACGGCTCTCAGGCTTGTTTAAATGGCGACCTCCACGGATTCTTGTTCTGGGCAATAACTCTGATGTTCAAAATGTTCTCATTCATTCGGAATTACTAGAAAAGCCTTTGTTTTGTTTTGTTTTGTTTTTCGAATACTAATGATATAGTTCTTTCGATATTCGTATGCATTGCCTTAGGGTTTTCTATTCCTTTAAACCATGCCACGAACGATGGGTGTATCGTTGGTTCGTTTTATCAAAAAAAAAACATTGAAAAAACGAACGAAGAAAAAACCATTGCGTTCGTTCGATGGTTTTCTGTAGAGTTTCCAAGGCTGTGACTTGCTGGAGAAAAAACGATCGAAAGTAGTTCCGCCTGAGTGACGTCACACTAAGACACACCCACGCGCTGCTTGACTGACTGTAGCCCATACTTGTAGGCCGTCAAACCGTCGATAACAGGCCTACCGGTATATACCAGGTACTATACCCGGTACCGTATTAAACTGACCACGGTGTGTGTGCATTCTGACGAGGATTAATAAATATAATCTATCATCGACTATTCAGTGTTCTAAGCCAAACATTGGGACTGCTGGTTTAACGATCAGAAGCCGTACACATGATCAGTCTGTTCAGAATATTTCAACCTAACTACAAGTGAGAACCCATAGAGAGATTCATTCTGTTCCGATAACTGGTATATAGTTTGTCTTCGTTTATCAAATAGGCTGTCGGCATCAAAAAAATAAGATATGTAATGTTATTATTGTTAAGCCATGTGTGGACCGAATGCTTTCTTATGGAACCACTTTGGTTACAGTTGGAAAATGCGTGTTAGTCAGTTGGTTCGTTTCTCTTAGTGTACCTTCACATTGTTTTAATAGTGGGCTTTTCTTTTTATCTAAAAATGGCAATTGAAGCAAAATGGGTACTGTGGATATTTGTGAAAATAAAAAAACGGTAACATGAAATGGTGAGGACTGGGATAAGACTGTTACATTGAGACTGACAAAGGATTACTATTTGTAAATAATGTATTGTTTGTTATTAATGAGAATGCAGATTATATAATTAGAAAGAATAAGAAAAGGTTTTGTGATTAAACGAATCCACGAAAGTTCGACATGCGACATTTCGGCACAAAATGAAGAGTAGGACATTTCGACACACGACCATTTTAAGGGTTACCAAGTTGTAAAAACCTTTGACTGCGAATATCTGCGACATTTCTGCAGTTGGTTTTATAAATGTTGTGAATTTCTCCTAGAGCAAACAGCATTATATAAATATTCTATCACTAGTAAAAGCCTCACCAATCAATCGCCATCAACCGTAATATGTGAAAAAAAAGTTGCCGAAATGTCGCGGATAATCGTGAGCAACTAAGATAACCTATAGCTACAACTTGGTAACCCTTAAAACGGTATGTTTGTATATGTTGAACATATGTTAAAAAAAGAATGTGAAAATCTTCACTTTTAGCGCAATTTGGTCTGACAAAAACGGGTGCCGAAATGTTGTACCCTTCACTTTGTGGAAAAATGTCGCGTGCCGAAATGTCAATTGCCGAAATGTCGCGTGCCGAAATGTCCTGACACCGATTAAACACGGATACAGTAACCGTCTTACATATCTGACCACTGGAATTACATATTACATAATCCCAATATTGAGTATCGGCCTGACATATAGTTTCAAGATCAAAACAAACACCCGGCCCCCACCAGCGACACCGCACAACTCAGCCTAGCCAAGATTCACCAAAATGTCTTATATTGTTAAATGATTGATATTATTTGTATTTAAATTCATTTTAAAAAATAGGCTTGTTTAAGTATTATAGATTGATCCTATCTTGCAGCGATTTATGAAGAATTGAATACCTTTGTCAACACAATTGAGTGTTATTCTTAAAATAAACATTTTCATTTCAAAGTTATTTCTCATTTGAAATGCAATCTTGCCATGTAGTTTGCGATACATACTGAAATATTCGAGTTCAAATAAGCGTGGCTTGATTTTTACGGCAAAATCTGTCTATCTGGCCTATGCATGTAACGGCTTACATGGCTCAGTGAAACGGAACATCGCCGAGCTCGGGCGCTGGTTGGTTAAACTGAGATATGACATATGCCCTCACTGAAGAGAAGACCATGCATGGGAGGTGATGAAGTGTACGAGATTCTGCAAGTCTAGAATATAATTACATATGTTCTTCTGAAAGTATATCAGAATGGGAGAAAATCTTTATTGATAAATATTTATTTGACAGCAGCTTGACTTGATGCTTCGTTAGAGATTCCCCCGTTATTCAGACAAATGATAACATTGAAGACCACAGGATGGACTGGTAATTCGATTGAAATTGTAGTTTAAGGGCCGGTTCCCACACGGATTTCGCGGCCCATCAACTCAATGTTTCATTTACATTTTACGGTACATTTCTTAGTTCATTTAAGATGTTTTACAGTGCTAAATATTAAAAGAAATAATTAAATAACAAATAACAATGAGAGAGCAAATGTACATGCTAAAACGTATATTACAAATTGTTAATAGAGGAAGAAATAAATATTAAAATGAAGATTTCTTTTCGGGAAGGAGCGTTGAAGGAATTACGGAGCTTATGAATTTGGCAATATAGCGACCATAGAAAGGTAGATATTCAACAGTATAATAAATGAGATCGCGGCGCTTCTGGGATTCGGGGCTGGTGTATGGTTTGTTCCTACACGTACATATAGCTATCAATACAATAGACTCTCTATATAAAACAAATTCAGATAACAATAAATAAATGGGGATTGGCAAGGAGATAGCATTTAGCCATTTAGGTCGAACCGAATAATCAATGTCTGACGCGATGGTATCGGCTCAAACCGGGGCAAAAACCTGTGCATTACTTTCCTTTGTCTTCTAATTATGCAGTTGAACTTCAACATTTAGTTACACGGAAAAGTAATTTACTACCTGCCCAAACGTCTGAGAATTCGGCATTGAATTAACGGATTCTTTTCTCAGTGCCCACGGAGATTGCGTTATCAGGTTGGATAATGCGAACATCACGTGATTGTATTATTGCGCCTTCGTTTTCCAGCGAACGATTGAGCGATGGCAAACAAAGAAGGGGAAAAACGCAATGGTTTTCTGTAAAACGAACGACTTTGTTCACTGGCGAACGAAACAATGCGTTGAATGTTTTTTTCAATGGTTTTCCACGAAAATCAAAACGATGGGTGCAGAACGATTTGGGGTGTTTTTCAGTGATTTAAACGAACGAAGCAAAAACGTTAATTGGGAACGCTACCTAAGCCTGTATTCATTTTTGGTCTGTTCACTTTTGAAAGTGGATTGTGTAGCAATTAGTTCGTGCAGTTTGCACTGAAGGTTTAGACATTTGGAGCTCTAACATTGCCATGATCAGGACGTTTATGGTTTGTCCTTACAGGTTCTGACTCACAACGTGCTACATACATGCTTTTGGAAAAAATGTAATCTTTATTTCAAGTTTTATAATATAGTTCCTCTTTCAATCCAACTTCAGCATCACTAACATAGAAGTCTATGTTTATAATAAATGTATTGTCATTGCCAGTGATGTGCAACCTCAAATGATGTGCCACCCTAAAGGGCTCGATCTTTATGCGAAGCTGCATGTTTCACTCACTTGCGTCATCAATGACAAAATTATAGACTTCTCACCCGAAAGATAAAGGTATATTTCTTCATAATTGATGAGAAATTACGTCAAAACACTATTGAAAGTGGGCGACATTCATCTGTTTTGGAGGAGACACGGTCGGCTGCACACCAACCGTTGTCTCTGATTGGTCGAAAGCTAAAATGCTGAGCCTTGATCGCTGGCAACTAAATGGTTTGCTTGGCGCACGCAAGTTAATACCCTATACATTCTGACTGGAATATCTCGGTATGGAAGTGGATTGTGATTCAACTTCTGGAATAATTCACGCGAACAAAACAACCTGGTGAAGTCCACAGTCAAGGTCACTGACCATCAGCAACTCGATGGAATCTGAAAGACTTAGATATTGTTTTGATGACGTGGTGCATAGCGCCAAGTAGGCTCTTGTTTAACCCTACCAGGCCATCATGCCCCTTTACTAAACTTTCTAAACTACCTCCGGAATGACAACACCATGACACTCCGTGACTTTGTAGTTTATCATATTGGGGACATTTTGAGCCTATTTGCATAAACCCCTGGGAAGAGGATCGATAAATTCAAATTGGCTGCCATGTAGAGTAAAGAAAAGTGATATTCGCGCCATTTTTTTCTCTCTAAAATTTCATGTATTCCCTAGTCGACAAGTACATGTAGGCGAGAACTATTTAATTTCTCGTCAGATTATTTGCGTATTGATCGTGCCGTATTTTCAAAGAAATTAGCTAAATATGAAATTAGAAAATTGTGACCGAAAAATCCACTAAAAACGTTTTTTGAAAATGACGTCACTGTGAATATGTTTTACATTTTCTGATAGAGCTCCTAAAAAGCACAGTCCAGGTAGGGTTAATATTGATGTTTTGTCAAATTCTTTCGGCGATGAGACAACTGATTGATGAATGAGAACTTCAACCTTCAGTGACAGAGGCAGATATGTGTTTTAGTTAGTGCTTCGAAATTGCTACCCACATCGATTCCGCTCAGGCAATTATTCCCATCTTCAGAATGCCACGTTTTGATAAAAAAAAGTTTAATATTGACTTGCACGAGGCTTGGGCAGATTGCATAATCTCCTTCATACACACTGAGCTAAAAATGCTAAACGCCTTACAGTAATCTTTATGTTTAAATAAACGAGAACTTAACAAATTGCTCTTGAAAGTTTTCCCGGCCTTAATACTGTCTCCAACCATATCAGTTCTGTTTTTGACACATGGATGCAATAAATCTGCTAATCGGCGTTAGTCTATGCTGTTATCAGGTCCGATGAACGAGGATTCACCTGGTGCACTCTCTGTTGCATATCACCTAACGTTGTGCTTAGTATTGATGTAGTAAATCGACATGGCACAAACCCAACCGAAAGGTATTTCCAATATTTCGCGGTCACTAATGACAGATATCATCACATAGATTGGCTTTGCCTTCAAACATTTAAAAAATGAGCATAAGTTAGGCGCCATTCTTCTCGGTTGCAACGCCCATTGTGAATGAAAGCATCCTATCAGATTCACAATGGCAACCCGTTAGTGTGTCAGAAAGATAAAATCAGCCAGCATTGTTTTCTACTATCTGACCAAGTATCTTCTAGAATTCTAAAGATCAGATATTGTGGAAAGAAATATAAAAATATTAAGACTCCAAGTTCTGGAATGAATATGGACCAATCAGTATTGCCAGTTTTCTACTCTCCGTGTTCACAATCCTCAGTACTAGAGATGATGTTTTGGTGGTATGTAAACCCAAGGCAATAGGTATGGCCATTTACGAATTGCATAAACATTTAAAGATCTACGAAGATATTTGTGTTGTTCTACTTTTAAATTAATCAGATGCTCAATATTAAATTTAGTATTTAGGTAATTAAGACACACGAGCATTGCTTAACTAATTCTAACTGGCTACAGGTAGGTGGAATATGTTCAATGTACAGATGTTAACTATACAGATGGGAATTATTGTAATTAAACTGTCGTTGCTAAAGGCTTTTGCTTTGATTTTGTTATCAATCTATCAGTCTAAATGTCGGTTTTTGATTCTGTTCCACAGTAACCGATGCAAGACACCAGTGACTTATACTAATCCATGTTAATGTTCGGGAAGATTTGCATTTTATCATATCATTATAGTTGACAAAAGGTCTGAAATTTCTCAACGATGGCAAGACAAATCAGTTCGGGTGAACTATGTTAATTATTTTGTATTTTCACGACAGTTAATAAACTCTTTGGAGAATTACCATCTCTACGAATGTGTGAGCACATTGTAGTCATTTCATTTTCATTGGTACGATGTGTTCCCACCTGCAATATAACCTTTTCTCAAAGGCTGAAAAGGTAGGCTTGTCAGTGTCGTAATCTTATCTGGCGTGGGCTTTTTGGGATCTGTCCAGGCCTGGTGGGGGGGGGGGAGGCATTTGGGCCTCCTGATTAGTTTTCTCACACCTGGAGCTAGGGCGTAGAAACTTACCACACTATGCACTTAGGTCAAGCTCTACCAGGCATCAGACGGGAGTTGATCACTTCCGGGTCGGAGCCTTCGAACTACATTGTTTAGAATTTTGAAAGCAAAACATTTGTGGATTTTATCAGCTGAGATTTTTCAGCATTTCTGATACAGCTGATATTTCAAATTGCAGATGAGGCTCCAAACTGTACTTTCTGGTATTGATTTGGGCCACTTTGGGAAAAGCATCGTGTATGGAGACATGATCAGTGAGGGGTGAGAAGGCTTTCTGTTTACAAGTTGAATGACATTCGGTAGCATCAATCAGCTGTCAATGGCGGGAATTTGAAATTTCCATGGTCAACTCCTGTCAAGACTTTCACAGTAAGTGTTCCACAAGGTGTCATGCGAAGTGTATTTATGCATCGATAGTTTTCTGATTTTTTTTGTGATTTTTTATGCTAATACATAACAAGTAACAAAATTATTAGTGGTCTGAGGCCTGACACAGTAGATTTTTACATTTGACCAGAGAACTTCAAATCGTCAGTGTGGCTACAGTTTTGACTTGATCAGCCCAATTTTCTCCAGTCTGACTCATGAACAACGTAAAAATAGCGGGGTTGTTTCAAATTTATATTATTAAATTATCAATAATTCATTATCATTATTCATTAATTAATTTGACTTTTGCTGGTTTCACATTGGTGTGTGTCTATTGTCAGTTGCAGTTGCACCATATCACATACTTTTCCGTTTCACTATCTCCATGATTATAAGTTTGCAATTTTCTTTCATATTCAGATTAGAGATATTGTGGGTAGCAAGGAACATGGATTACATGCACCAAATATTACCAAACCTACGGGCTAAGGAGTATTGTTATGGCCCTGGGGATGTGTCTGTCCGTCTGTCCGAGCCGTATCTCGATAACTATTGCAAGGAAGTTCATGAAACTTACAGGTTATGATCCTTTTATTTTTTATTTGTGCCTTTGAGACTTTCAGGTCTAACCGGTGATTAATTATTTTTTTACATGTTTTTCTATTTTTCTACCATTTCCAAGTCTTCTAAAAAGGGATCTGCAAGTATGCATACTTTAGCCCTACTTTTATACTGGTTTACATACTCTTACTAGCATGTAGCCAATCAAGAGCTCCATAGTAAAGTTGTATGTCGGCTGGGTCGACATCGGGCCTTACAGGCTAGTCTCTTGTGTTAAATGCCGTCATTTACATCTGACGACCATACAGCTCACCAATCTCTATTGTACGAGTTGTCACAGCGAAACAGCTCACCAATTACCAGTATACGAGTTGTCAGAGCATTTCCATCATAGCTCTCTAGATTTGTATCTAATACCGCTTATTGCCGGTGCTAGGGGCCGTGGTTCATATCATCCAAGTTGCCACATGAACAGGTACAATAAAAGCGTGCCTGAGATACAACACATATCACGAATCGTTAGATTCTTGGTATGTGCTTTAGAATAGATTAACGGAAGACTATTCTGTGAAGTCATGTGACGCAGTCAGTATGTCGGCACCTCTTCCCACTTCCCTTATATGTGTTGTAATTTTTTCCTGTATATGGCGAGATTCTGCTGGTGGACGTTTCGTCCCTGAGGCCCGCCCCCTGTACAGACCTTTTGGTCTTTGATATATGTTGGCACTTGTGGGAAGTTGATGCTGGGTCGACATCGGGCATTACAGACTAGTCTTTTGTGTTAAATGCCGTCATTTACATCTGACGACCATACAGCTCACCAATCTCCAATGTACGAGTTGTCACAGCGAAACAGCTCACCAATTACCAGTATACGAGTTGTCAGAGCATTTCCATCATAGCTCTCTAGATTTGTATCTAATAACGCTTATGCCGGTGCTAGGGGCCGTGTGGTCATATCATCCAAGTTGCCACATGAACAGGTACAATAAAAGCGTACCCGAGATACAACACATATCACGAATCGCTAGATTCTTGGTATGTGCTTTAGAATAGGTTAACCAGAAGACTATTCTGTGAAGTCATGTGACGCAGTCAGTATGTCGGCACCTCTTCCCACTTCCCTTATATGTGTTGCAATTTTTCCCTGTATATGGCGAGATTCTGCTGGTGGACGTTTCGTCCCCGAGGCCCGCCCCCTGTACAGACCTTTTGGTCTTTGATATATGTTGGCATTTTGTGAGAAGTTGATGCTGGGTCGACATCGGGCCTTACAGGCTAGTCTCTTGTGTTAAATGCCGTCATTTACATCTGACGACCATACAGCTCACCAATCTCTATTGTACGAGTTGTCACAGCGAAACAGCTCACCAATTACCAGTATACGAGTTGTCAGAGCATTTCCATCATAGCTCTCTAGATTTGTATCTAATACCGCTTATGCCGGTGCTAGGGCCGTGTGGTCATATCATCCATGTTGCCACATGAACAGGTACAATAAAAGCGTGCCTGAGATACAACACATATCACGAATCGTTAGATTCTTGGTATGTGCTTTAGAATAGATTAACCAGAAGACTATTCTGTGAAGTCATGTGACGCAGTCAGTATGTCGGCACCTCTTCCCACTTCCCTTATATGAGTTGTAATTGGTTCAGTGTAGTGAATGACTGGGAGAGGATGAAAGTGCACGTGACTTTGCTTTGGACCGTACCGTACGGTTCTGTGACCTTCAGGACCGACCTTCACCGCACTGAATGGGCGTTTCTGTTTCACTCGGACATTGGTCGACATTTTCTTCCTAAATTAATATTAAGTATCATACAGGTTAGATATAGTAAAATAAACTGTCTATGAGAAACACCGTTTATGTTTTATTTCACGGATTTTGTTTCACGGGATATTTGACACTGATGAATGATTCGCCAGGTAATGAATGGCGCAATGATATACAAACTATCACTATACAAGTGATTTGACAAACTATCACGTGCTCATATCCCTATATGTCGAGCACCCACCTCAAAAGCAAAAAAAAACAGCGAAAACAGTGGAAAGAAAGTAGAAATCTGCGTCGGGTTACCCATCTAGTACATAACCCTTTCTCCGTTCGCGTGAATAAAAATTGATATAATCTTTCGAATATTTGTAATTTTAAAAAATTCTACCCGATATGGTCGGAATAATAAGAACAAACTGCGCAATGGCGCATCAAGTCAAATGAGAAGACAAGCGGTAGTCTCCTGCACAGGCTATTCATAGCATGGGATGGTGCAATATTTGCCAAGTGTGCGGAGAGCTATAAACGTAATGGCGGGAACTGTAGGAAACTTTCGTCGCAGCGGCGGGGAAAAGTTTTCTAAGAAAAGTGGATGATTTACACATCATCATTATACAGAGACTGCAGTCATTAGGATGTTGATACTCTTCGGCAATATTAAGCTGTGACTCGTCTGATGATTCGCCACCCATTCTTCTCATTCACTTAAATACTGTCGGCCGGGAATTTTCGAGAACCTTCACGGACACTGTTCTTTGCGCATACACTATGCAATGATGATTGGTTTCCGACTTTTATATGCAGAACTGTGGCACTGCTCGATCATCATCTGATCTTTGAGATTATATAAGCGAGTGAGTTTCCTTTTCGTTTTTTTAACCATTATGTGTCGAACGTCTGTAAATGTGGCAATTGTTGTAGCCACTGACAATTTTGATATTCGTCATGTAATCAAATGGCTACCGGTTCTCCTTTTTCGATATATATATATATTTTTAATGTGATCAATCAATCAATCATCCTTATTTCTATACATGAATACATACAGAAAATGTTAAAACTAAGCTAAAATATTGCATTTACATTATAAAAGTTATATTGTGACGTGACATATAATCACCCCAGTCAGAAAAGCCAGTTCATTCCAATTTATAAATTAGGTGGCAGTTGAGTCATTACAAGAATTTTAGTGAGCTTAATTGATGAGTCTACTGGTAACCACTGGTGACTGTTGAAATTCATCACTATTGATATCACTTGTTTAAATTGAAATAGAATATTTCATTTCCATTATTTTTTTGTTTGAAAATAAATGGACGTATTTAATCAGAAATATAATATGATAGGAAGAACAAAACAAATCACTCCCTTCGCAAAAGTGATGTTTAGCTCTCTTAATTTACATTTAGGTACACTTTTTATAGCTCAGCATGTTTTTACAAAAGACAAGGACTGTATTGGACGGAATCTAAACGTGACAAATGGTGAGTCAAGTTGGACCCAAGAATCTGTTTCCGTGAAAGCAAAAACAAATGGCCGTTCACATAAGATTTTACCTATGAGTGACGGTTGACATTACTTTGCTGCAGTATATGCAGCATAAAATGTGGAGCAGTCGAGAAGGAGGCCAAACGTCCAGGACTGTGATGAACATATTCTCCCTCATAACATGTGGAATTATTCAACGTGTTAAATGGGTTACCCAAAGAAAAGTAGCACAACCTGTTTTTGGGTTACGTGAATATAAAACAGTTACCTGAAAATGTTTTGGTGTAACTCTTTTTTGGGTTAACTGGATTTCAAATTTGTGCAGGCCTGCCACATGTTTTGATGACGTAATGCGCACCTAAACCTCGGAAATCTTTGCTATCTGTTATGAATCTATTGCAAACTGTTAGGCCTACTTTTTATATGCCCAAGTCAGAATCACCAGTGACTTTCATCAAATATCACCAGAAATTTTCTTCAAAAGTAGGTCAGCTCAGAACTTGTTGGTAACAGTCCCCTAACGCTCCTTCATGCCAAAAATCAAGGTTCTAATGTCAACGGTTCTGCTTCTTTTGCCGACGAAAGGATTCGGATGGACTCACTAACTCACTCATCACCGGACAATTTGCAATCTGTAGCCTACTTCGTAAGAAAATGAATTAAAATATAAAAAAATGATTTAAAATGGTGTTTAACATATCTAGTTAATGCTTCATACTTCTTGTTATAAGCAGAAGGATGATCTACTGAGTGCTTTTTACCAGATGAAAAAATATGTACAGGTTAGTGTGATATTATACTCTTTACATGTACCGCAGTCTTCAGTCATGGTGGAGGATGCTGGTGGACGTTTCGTTCCCGAGGCCCGCCCCCTATACAGACCTTTTGGTCTTTGATATATGTTGGCATTTGTGGGTCGACATCGGGCCTTACAGACTAATCTTTTGTGTTAAATGCCGTCATTTTCATCTGACGACGATACAGCTCACCATTTTCCAGTGTACGAGTTGTCACAGCGAAACAGCTCACCAATTACCAATATACGAGTTGTCAGAGCATTTCCATCATAGCTCTCTAGATTTGTATCTAATACCGCTTATGCCGGTGCTAGGGGCCGTGTGGTCATATCATCCAAGTTGCCACATGAACAGGTACAATAAAAGCGTACCTGAGATACAACACATATCAGGAATCGTTAGATTCTTGGTATGTGCTTTAGAATAGGTTAACCAGAAGACTATTCTGTGAAGTCATGTGACGCAGTCAGTATGTCGGCACCTCTTCCCACTTCCCTTATATGAGTTGTAATTTTTACCTGTATATGGCGAGATTCTGCTGGTGGACGTTTCGTCCCCGAGGCCCGCCCCCTGTACAGACCTTTTGGTCTTTGATATATGTTGGCATTTGTGGGAAGTTGATGCTGGGTCGACATCGGACCTTACAGACTAGTCTTTTGTATTAAATGCCGTCATTTTCATCTGACGACGATACAGCTCACCATTTTCCAGTGTACGAGTTGTCACAGCGAAACAGCTCACCAATTACCAATATACGAGTTGTCAGAGCATTTCCATCATAGCTCTCTAGATTTGTATCTACATGTAATACCGGGTCATATCATCCAAGTTGCCACATGAACAGGTACAATAACAGCGTACCTGAGATACAACACATATCAGGAATCGTTAGATTCTTGGTGTGTGCTTTAGAATAGGTTGACCGGAAGACTATACTGTGAAGTCATGTGGCTCTGCCAGTATGTCGGCACCTCTTCCCACTTCCTTTATATCAGTTGTAATATGGGGCAAACTGAGGGAAATTTATAATGAGGTACCCTTGGTATATAGGCTGTAAAATCTCTATCTGTGCATGGTCTTTTCTGTGCCTTCTCAAAATGGTTTGGGGATGGTTATTGCAGTCTTTATTTCAACAATGGTTCCATCCCTGACAGGCATCAGACCGGAGTTAATCACTTCCGGGTCGGAGCCCTCGAACTACATTGTTTAGAAATTTGGGAGCAATCTTTGTGGATTTTATGAGCTGAGCATGGTGGATGGAGACATGATCAATGAGGGGTGAGAAGGCTTTCTCTTTACAAATTGAATGACATTCGGTAGCACCAATCAGCTATCAATGGCGGGAATTGGAAATTTCCATGGTCAACTCCTGTCAAGACTTTCACAGTTAGTGTCCCACAAGGTGAATATGGTCATGCGAAGTGGATTTATCCATCGATAGTTTTCTGATTTTTTGTGTTTTTTTTAGTAAAAAAAATATTACTGACATGAGGCTACCAGAAAATGTAAAAAAAACCCATCCAAGATGTCCGTTTTGGTGACGTCATTTTTAAATATAGCATTTTAGAAGATTTTTCAGTCAGTTTTTCGATTGTTTATTTATGTAATTTCTTCACAAAAACTGCTTGATGAAATAGTAAATGTCAATCTGATGTGAAATAAAATAGTTTTTGCTCACTTTTCCTAGCTGAAAAGCAGAAATTTAGAAGCAAAATGAAGAAAACCTCACATTTCTGGTGCCCCACATTGCCGCCATTTCGAATTTACCCGTGATAATCTGCTCTGGGGTTATGCAAATAGGCTAAAAATGACCCCAATATGATAAACTACGAATTATCGGAGTGTCAGCACTTATTTTTCATCGTTCTTGAGATAGCGCCGGAAGTGTGTTAGGGGGTGTGGCATAATGGCTCCTCCCAGGCCTGGTAGGTTTAAACCATAGAAGGAAGGGAATTTGGCTTAATGTCACACTCAAGTTTGTTTCACACATATGGTGACGGGCAGTTTGGTTGGTGGAGGAAGCCGGAGTACCCGGAGAGAACCACCGCCCTTCGGCAAGTAACTGACAAACTTTCACACATGGACCAGCTGGGTTCCAACCCGTGCCGGTTCAGCGGTGTGAGGTTAGCAGTCACCCAGCGAAGCACCTTAGACCACTCGGCCACCGAGGGCCCCTTAAACCATAGAAATCAAGATATTGTCTTTTTCCGTCAAAAGGTAGATTCCATTGCCAATGTATATCGTCGTGTTCTAGTCCTCAACTACATGTATATCCACCAGACCTTAACCTTCGATGTATATATAGTATGGCATGCCCCATGATTAGCCTGTAACCTAGCTAAACGATACCCCTTTTTCCGCATATATGCTAGCCCACCTCCCTCTCCCGCTGCCTCGGTTAAAAATTGGTATTTTTTTCTTGATAGCTTCTTCTCTCCTGAACCTGCTAATATATTCCAGACATAATCTGGTACTATTTGATAACGTGGGTGGAATGTTTCACATAACGTCACTGTTTTGTTATCTATACAAGCTAACTTCTACTGACTTACTAGATAACATATTTTTATCACAAAGTGGTCAAATGTTCAGTTTAGTGATGCAATTGTTATCGAATACTGTGGTTGAGCATTGTTATTTTACATGTAGACGTATAGAGCTGATGTTATATACGTCATTCCGTATCGTTCGGTATACATGTATGCATTTGAAGAGGTTTAATTGTCATGAACATGATAATCTCCAAATTCCAACGACAAAAAGCTCAATGGAACACATCGGGTGTCAGGATGAAGTCACGGTAATTAAAAACGACTGATAAAACATAATTTAGCGTCAGGTACATGTTTACTAACGATGTGTCATCTTACCGACCTACGAGAATTTAGCATTTCATTAAAGAATTACCCTTAACAGAATGACTTGATTCATGGTGTAGGTCGCTCAATGCCAGATTCCCGAAGCATTAGGTAGCATGTCTGCCTCATTTGAACGAGTCATTGGAATTCTCCGTTTTTAAATATTTCATCTGGAAACCAGACACGCCAGTACACGAGAGGCCCGACTATGGGAGGCTACACGAGACAAGGCCGAAGTAAAGGGAATTAGCAACTTTAGTTTTCACCCTGCTGGTGCATGCTTTGTTAGTACAGTCGAGATTACAGACGGCCTAAACTATTTGAGAGAAGTGAAATTAGCGGTAGTTACGAGGAAAAATGTTTTTTCTCATTTGTGGTGGGGACACTTAAGAGGCATAACATGGTAACTTTTCCATCCAACACTGCTGGAAGTGTGTCTTCGTTCAAGGCTTGTGATAGCGCCGATGTCTTGTTCTGCAAACTCACCCTAATATTCACAAATAATACTCGTTATCTTCTGGCTACCAAAGAGAGGGCTTGATTTAGAGAGAGAGTTTGATTTAACCCTATCTGGCCTGGGCGATTTGGGGTGTACCGCAGCCTGGGGGAGGGGGAAAGTGCCCCTATATATTTTTGCTATCGCTGAGGCTAGAGGGCTGAAGCTTACCACACCATATCTTTGGGTCAAGCTCTACAATTATCAAATAGTGCATATTTGGATGATTTTTCGGTCAGAATTTACCAATTTTTTAGGGGGCCAAGCCAGTATGTCTGGTCACCTTTTTGAAATTGGTATTATTCTTCCGCCAGATTTTGTGCCACTCGTACAGTCAACACCGATACATCGATGTCGCTGAAACTTCACATGGTGATTGGCGCATATGGGAACTGATGCATATCCTTCAATGAACCCGATTGGCCAAAAACTCCGGCGGCCATCTTGGATTTAGCGGAAAATCTTTGAAAATCTTCTTGTCCTGAACCTCTAAATCAATTAACGCGAAACTTGGCACACATGTTCGATGGATCTGGGGCTCTCCTATTTAAAAATTTGCTGCGTAAAATAATACGGCCGTCATTGACCAATCAAATTGTCGGATTTTCAAATAACGGATTGGGATGGGGAAAGTGACTACATATATGCATTGCGATATGGCGATCACGAACGCGCAACAATTTTGCTCCTAGGTGACGTGGTTTGGCCGCCATCTTGAGTTTTGTCAGAAACTGAACCCATCTTGTACAGGCTATAACTCTGGAATTATGGGAGGTACAGCCTTACTGTTTGTTGCATTATATTGTCCAGGAGCAGCTCTTTCGGAAATATGTCACCTATCTACAATAGTTTTCCCGATATTCTGCATCGTAATTCACCTAAATTTATCAGTTATAGGATATTCTTGTAACGGATTTCGATAGCGGAAGTGACAGTATGTAAGTTATGAGACACGCCGATGCTGAATATGGCGGATTCATGGTGGTTGAGCCCATTAGATATAATGCATATCCAAAGAAGAAACCGATTGGTCGGAATGTTTGGCGGCCATCTTGGATTTTCCCTAAAATAGTCCAAGATCTTCTTCTCTGAAACCGCTGAACTGATTGACCCGAAACTTGGCTAAGATGATCGATGGATTGAGGGCTCTCACAATCCTATTTGGAAATTTGCTGGGTAAAATAAAATGGCCACCATTGACCAATCAAAATTGTCGGATTTTCAAGTTATGGATTTGAACGGGGAAAGTAACTACATATATGCATTGTGATATGGCGATCATGAATATGCAAAAATTTAGCTTCTAGATCACGTGGTTTGGCCGCCATCTTGAATTTTGTCAGAAGCGGAACACATTTTGTACATACTATAACTCTGGAACTATGGGAGGTACAGCCTTGCTGTTTATTGCGTTATATTGTCCAGGAGCTGCTCTTTCGGAAATATGTCACCTATCTTCAATAGTTTTCCCGCTATACTGCATCGTAATTCACCTAAATCTATCAATTATAGGATATTCTTGTAACGGATTTCGATAGCGGAAGTGACAGTATGTAAGTTATGAGACACGCCGATGCTGAATATGGCGGATTCATGGTGGTTTAGCCCATTAGATCTAATGCATATCCAAAGAAGAAACCGATTGGTCGGAATGTTTGGCGGCCATCTTGGATTTTCCCTAAAATAGTCCAAGATCTTCTTCTCTGAAACCGCTGAACTGATTGACCCGAAACCTGGCTAAGATAATCGATGGATTGAGGGCTCTCACAATCCTATTTGGAAATTTGCTGGGTAAAATAAAAGGGCCACCATTGACCAATCAAAATTGTCGGATTTTCAAGTTATGGATTTGAACGGGGAAAGTAACTACATATATGCATTGTGATATGGCGATCATGAATATGCAAACATTTAGCTTCTAGATCACGCGGTTTGGCCGCCATCTTGAATTTTGTCAGAAACGGAACACATCTTGTACATGCTATAACTCTGGAACTATGGGAGGTACAGCCTTGCTGTTTGTTGCGTTATATTCTCCAGGAGCTCTTTTGGGAGTATGCCAACATCTCAATAGTTTTGCCGCTATTCTCAAACGTAATTCACCAAAAGATGCAAATTTACGGATTTCTGGTAATCGATTCTCTATGATATTATGATCGCTAGATCACGGCAATATTAAGGCATATCATGCTCAAAATCCACACTTCTAACCAACTAACCAACTAACTTCTAACCAGCACAGAATATGTCACACAAAATAGCAAATTTACGGCTTTCTGAAGACAGATTCTCTATGATATTATGATCGCTAGATCTCGGCAATATTAAGGTATATCATGTTCAAACTCCACACACATAATAGACAGGTCGCCATCTGTTGCATGCTGAACATCCTTTTAGTTGGCCGAATGGTTCAGTGGCCATTTTGAATTCAACTCAAAACTCCTCTCTGCAAGCGCTGAACTGATCGACGCGAAACTTGCTAAACATGATTGATGGGCCGAGGTCTTTTCAAATAGGGCTAGAGAAGTTGCAGGTGAAAGTGATCAATGCCACTTCATCCTCAAATCTAGCTTGTCTGGACTGTATCTTGGCCCCCTACATTGCCGCTTGCGCCTATATTTATTTTGGTTTTTTCTTTGCAAAAGCTGCATGATAAATTAGCAAATAATAATCTGATATGAAATAAAATAGGTTAATCTGATATGAAATAAAATAGGTTTTACCCACTTTTCCATACAGAAAAGCAAACATTTTGAAGAAATATGACGAAAACATCACTTTTCTGGTACCCCACATTGCCGCCATTTTGAATTTACCCATGATCCTCTGCACGGGGGGTCATGCAAAAAGAATCAAAATGCCCCCAATATGATAGTCTAAAAAGTCGCGGAGTTTCAGCTCTCAATTGTTTATCGTTCCGGAGATAGGAGCAAAAATGCGGAAAATGCCCCTCCCCCCAGGCCAGGTAGGGTTAACAAATATTCAGCAATATTTCAGCTATGGAGGGAGCGTTGTGTTCGGATGATGGCTATATTCACCAATATATTCAAATATGCACTGAATAGATGAAGAGTGAATAGGAAACAGTCGCGAAATTGTCCACAATCCTGCGGATGTATGACATTATTTTATTCAGACAAAAAAGTCAAATGTTCAGTTTTTAAGGTTTATTATCCACAAAACACAATCTGGTATATTGTTGATCGACTGCATACAATTGCTCATTCATATATAAACTTATATAATAAAACATATATTAATATAAAACACTTTTTCTCTATTTCGATCTCCATTTAAATCGCACTTTTTCGAATTGTTCATATAACAGGCTTTATTCTTAGCTCAATGAGAAAATTTATCAAAATCGAGGAAACTCTATCCATAGCCAAATATATTATACCAATCTTGAATCTATTTACATATCCCTAAGATTGAAATTTTTTTAGCACACGACGTGTGAGTGAGCAATAAAATTCTGATTTCATAAGCAAAACCGTTTACGATATAATGGTGTCATTCTCCATTAAAGTATGATGTATAAGCCATTGAAAGTAAACCGGAAATGGAAATCTCCTAAGATTCCCTTCTCCAAATGGCTGAGTGCTATACAGTTCGAGAAGCGAGTGACTAAGAACAAACAAATTATTCATACTGTTTCATGCGTAACATATGAAGATTTTATTTTGTGATTTATAATATTATTGCGTCGATTAAATCAAAGTGCAGGTTATGCTAGTCACATATGTGCCGGTATATAAAGATATAGATGCTAAAATGTTCATTGGGATTACTTCTCATGATCATGTCATGCTTAAATGCTGAGGACTGGTAGTTATCTCCTTCAGCCATCAACCATGAGGTACATCAGACTTATCCAGCAAAATCAACACAACCTGGGGTACGTTTTCATCACCATCAAAGCTAAGTGAAATGACTTGGACGATTGCATGAGATATAGGCAGAATTCTATTTCAGAGATCAATTTGACTATATGTATCTCAAACCTTTGCGTACATATGACCAGAATTGTGAAACAAGTTGATCTATAGTCTGAATACGATTCAGATATCCTCTAGAAGCTATTACATGTACTTAACATCCAAAATGCAGTAAGATTCAGGATCTGAAGGATACAGTACGGTAGATTAGATATCCATGTACATGTATGTTAGCCACCCGGAATTGAGATGGGTTGCATGGGTGGGACTATAACATCTTAATCGGTTTGCTTATGAAATTGAAATTCTCAATTTTATATCGCAAAACCTCGTAAGATGTAATAGTGATATGTTTAAATTCAGCATTTTGGAAGTTGCTGTAAACTTTATCTTTGACCAAATATGGCCTAAAATCTGTGACTAATTGGCATCTTTAATCAGTAGCTCTGGGCCTTTCTACTTTTCTACTGGACAATCCTATGAAGATATTCATGGCATAGCTCAGGCTGCTCGATGAGTGATGTTTGACACAGATCTACAATATTGCTTGAAAAATTTAGGCTCATTCTCGTCTACATGATGTAACATCAAAGTAGTTTATCAGTGACAAATCTTATGTTGTAAATCACTGTGGGTCTGGATCCTATTTTTCAAAAGGTCCAATTCTATATGTTAACCCTACCTGGTCTGGGGGGGACCGAAAGGGCCCCCTACCAAACTTTTCGTTCTCCGGAACGACAAATAATGGAGAGCTGAAACTCCATTATAGTTTATCCTATTGGGTGACTTTGAGCCTATTTTCAAACACACCGAGCAGAGGATCATGGGTAAATTCAAGATGGTGGCCACGTGGGGTCCCAGAAAAGTGATGTTTTTGTCATATTTCTTCAAAATTTCTGCTTTTCCGCGACGAAAAGTGGACAAAAACTTTTTTTTTCCACATCACATTAATTTTAACTAATTTATCATGCAGTTTTTGCTGAGAAATTGCATAAAGCCCCATAGTTCCAGGGGTAAGAACGATAATTAGGGGGGGTGAGATTTCGCCCCCCAACCCCCACCCCCGGTCAGGATACGTCCCAAAAAGCCCAGGCCAGATAGGGTTAAGTGTAAGCTCTCTGAATTCATGTTTCATATGCAACTAAGTTAGAATAGACCAGAACATTATTGGAGATGACTAGCCTTGGATTCATACTCCATGTAAGAATCACGAGGCAATGCATACAATAGCCAATTCTGAGGACAACAATGTGTGTAAACTTCAGGCTTTTCAGCGACACAAATAGTCTGACAATAGCTCCCTACATGAAGTATCTACCGGTTACATATATTGCCAAGATTAAATTACTTGAGCTGATTTTGACCTTTAGAAGAGTATATATACAGATAAGAATATGCACTATCAGAACCTCAGCGCAAAATATTTCCCATATTTTAAGTCTTAGGCAAAAGCTGACCTGGCTCAATTTCGTATGTATTTCTAAAAATGAGAGAACTGCAGTCAACACTTCTAGATGACATTTCTGTTAACCTACACTAAAATGTCAAAGTTCTAAAAATATATCTTTAAGGTTTATTATCCACAAAACTCCGGCTTTAAGACTATGTAACACAACCTGGTATATTGTTGATCGACTGCATACAATTGCTCATTCATATATAAACTTATATAATAAAACATATATTAATATAAAAACATTTTTTCTCTATTTCGATCTCCATTTAAAACGGACTTTTCAAATTGTTCGTATAACAGGCTTTATTCTTAGCTCATTGAGCAAATTTATCAAAACCGAGGGAACTCTATTCATATCCAAATATATTATATCCATCTTGAACCTATTTACATATCCCTAAGATTGAGAATTTTGTTAGCACACGACGGTTGAGTGAGCAACACAATTTTGATTTCATAAGCAAAACCGTTTACGATGTAATGGGTGTCATTCTCCATTAAAGTATGACGTATAAGCCATTGAAAGTAAACCGGAAATGGAAATCTCTCACGATTCCCTTCTCCAAATGACTGAGTGCCATACAGTTCGAGAAAAGAGTGACTAAGAACAAACAAATTATTCATACTGTTACATGTGTAACATATGAAGATTTTATTTTGTGATTTATAATATTATTGCGTCGATTAAACCAAAGTGCAGGTTATGCTAGTCACATATGTACCCATATATAAAGATATAGATGCTAAAATGTTCCTTGTTTTTTTTTCTTCATAATCATGTCATACTTAAATGCTGAGGACTGGGACTTATCTCCTTCAGCCATCATCCATGGGGTACATCAGTCTTATCCAGCACAATCAACACAACCTGGGGTACGTTTTAATCACCAACAAAGCTAAGTGAAATGACTTGGACGATTGCATGAGAGATAGGCAGAATTCTACTTCAGAGATCAATTTGACTATATGTATCTCAAACCTTTGTGTCTGAATGTTAACTTCCCAACATACATATGACCAGAATTATGAAACAAGTTAAGCTATAGTCTGAATACGATTCAGATATCTTCTAGAAGTTATTACTCAACATCCAGAATGCAGTAGAATTCAGGATCTGAAGGATACAGTACAGTAAATTAGATATCCATGTACATGTATGTTAGCCACCCGGAATTGAGATGGGTTGCATGGGTGGGACTATAACACCTTAATCGGTTTCCTTATGAAATTGAAATTCTCAATTTTATATCGCAAAACCTCGTAAGATGTAATAGTGATATGCTTAAAGTCAGCATTTTGGAAGTTGCTATAAACTTCATCTTTGACCAAATATGGCCTCAAATCTGTGACTAATTGGCATCTTTAATCAGTAGCTCTGGGCCTTTCTACTTTTCTACTGGACAATCCTATGAAGATATTGATGGCATAGCTCGATGAGTGATGTTTGACACAGATCTACAATATTGCTTGAAAAATTTAGGCTCATTCTCGTCTACATGATGTAACATCGAAGTAGTTTATCAGTGACAAATCTTATCTTGTAAATCACTGTGGGTCTGGATCCTTGTCAAGGTTCATCTCTCATCCTTATGAGGTATTCATAAGATATGCCAGGTCTTGTATGAACCTAGTGACTATTAGGGTCTAAATGTGCTGCAACAGAAGAACTGGCTGGCAAGAGCCACAACACTTAACTCAACATGCTGCAACGGAAGAACTGGATGGCAGGAGACCCAGTACTTTGCTGGGTAAAATCAGTCTCAATGAATGTAAACGGGTAAACAACACCGGCCTTGCATGGTATTGCACAAGAGAGAGGTAAATATGACATATAACGACTCATATACAGCTCCAGTAGGGCCTTACAAAGTAAACCATGTAAATTGGGTTTCATGATTGAAATCATCCTCTCGATGTTTGCATGTACATTTAGATTGTGACAATTGAATGTTGAAACACACCATGGGAGTGATCATATTGAGGAAGAGAGATTCCGTCAGAGAGAACCTGAACAAACTAAATTTGTGATCGATGCACAGCAGAAGGATAACAAAGTTTGCCATATTGTGTCGATCAATGTACATTACATCAGTTAGTCCTGTGCATGGTGTGCAGCGATGCCGGCTGGAGCTGCCAGGACCCAAATCCTTCTCCAACTTTGAAGGCATCTGTGAGTGTGCCCATACATGGAAACGGGAGATAACCTCCAATTTCAGGACTGATGTTTGGTACGCCATGGAATTCCAACTGATATCGTCCCCAGGAATAGTTACTAGATTTGAGTTTACAAGACATAGTTGCGTATATAGTTCACACTCAGTTCATATGCATGTAACTCAGCTGATTTAAAAGAAAAATATTGATGGCTATTGACAACCCATATTGGGTTACGTTACAATTGTAAATGCAAAATGTATGGCCTTCACGATTCAAATATGCTGAAAGCAAACAGGATGAATTTTGTGCACCCTAATCTAGGAGGCTGACTTCCGCATTCGGAGGACCTCCACTGACATATGTTGAAAAAACCCCACAGAAATAACATATTTAAGGAGCCTTCAGGTTTGATCAAGTAGCAACTGATGACCAAGTTAGGGCGATCACTCGCGCTGATTTGTACTCTACCATCGGCTTGTCCACACACGCACGTTATAATAATAATGTTCTAAGTTGCAAGATTATTCGCAGGCCCAAGATTTTGATTCTAAGCTTTGGGTGTAACGTGTGTCGAAGACAGCACAAAATGTGATGTTTCGTGGGTTGTCTGAACTATACATGACAGTGAGTAAGTGACATGTCCAGCATATATCTGGATCAATTGTTGCATCCGTAGATCTCTTGATATTCTTAATTTTGAATAAATTTAATTCTGGCTGAACAAATTTGGGACAAGGGGGCAAACTCTGTAATCACATGAAGTGAGTTTTTTCCTTTTTACGGATTTTAGACCCTATCGGCCTTGACTTTCCACCTGAATAGTATAGTAAGCATATCTCCCATATGAAATGCACATCACCTTGCGATTCTTTTGGAATGCCATGGTGGACTGGTGTAGGTTTATAAACCAATCGGAAAATCTGGAGGAATTAATTTAACCAATCTGCAGCTGTATATCCCTAGGTAGCTGTGTGACTGTTTGAAATTAAATTGAGTGGAATCAATTCAAGTCAGATGACAGCCAAAAAAATATCAATCGGCTGCCCCAGTACCACAAGTTGCCCAGTTCATAACAATATACGTGATCACTGCCGGTAGAATTTAGTAGCATATTTAATTGGAATTTTTAACTGGCCGTTTTACCCAGAGGCCAATATTTTAGCTGGGCAATAGTTATTCACACTGAAATTATTCACATTGTTCATTGTTCATTGCGTGATTATAAGTTATATAACCGAGGTTTGGCAGACCATTCTCCCGAGCCTAATAACTCCTTTAATAACTCCTTTGACAGAAAACTGGCCAGCCCAAACCAACAGTCATCAAAACATCACTGAAAAGGATATTTACAACGCATATAAGGGAAGTGGGAAGAGCGGCCAACATACTGACAGAGTCACATGACGTCACAATATAGTCTTCTGGTTAACCTATTCTGAAGCACATACCAAGAGTTCAACGATTCGTGATATGTGTTGTATCTCAGGTACGGTACGCTTTTATTATGTCTCCCCCAACTATGTTGGGGGGAGACATCTAGTGTTTGTGCTGTCTGTCTGTCTGTCTGTCCGTCTGTCTGTCTGTCTGGATGGATGGATGTCTGTCTGTCTGGATGGATGTCTGTCCGTCCCCTTGCCTTGTCTGCAAGATATCTTGAGAACTACTGGATGGAATTTGACCAAACTTGGATGGAAGCTTCATTGGGATAGCCCCCTCATTTGATTAGGTGTTGGTGTATGTGCGTGCATTCATCCGTGTCCGGTGTCCGTCCGTCCGTCCATCTACTTGTACATGTATATACAGGGCTTGTCTGCAAGATATCTGGAGAACTACTGGATGGAATTTCACCAAACTTGTATAGAAGCTTCATTGGGATAGCCCCCTCATTTGATTAGGTTTTGGTGTATGTGCGTGCATTCATCCGTGTCCGTCCGTCCGTCCATCTACTTGCACATGTATATACAGGGCTTGTCTGCAAGATATCTGGAGAACTACTGGATGGAATTTCACCAAACTTGGATGGAAGCTTCATTGGGATAGCCCCCTCATTTGATTAGGTTTTGGTGTATGTGCGTGCATTCATCCGTGTCCGGTGTCTGTCCGTCCGTCCATCTGCTTGTACATGTATATACAGGCCTTGTCTGCAAGATATCTTGAGAACTACTGGACAGAATTTCACCCCACTTGGATGGAAGCTTCAGTGGGATAGCCCCCTCATTTGATTAGGTTTTGGTTTGTGTGTCTGCATTCATCCATGTCCGGTGTCCGTCCGTCCGGTCATCTACTTGTACATGTATATACAGGGCTTGTCTGCAAGATATCTGGAGAACTACTGGACAGAATTTCACCAAACTTGGCTGAAAGCTTCATTGGGATAGCCCCCTCATTTGATTAGGTTTTGGTGTGTGTGCATGCGTTCATCCGTGTTCGGTGTCCGTCCGTCCGTCCATCTACATGTACTTGTACATGTATATACAGGGCTTGTCTGCAAGATATCTGGAGAACTACTGGATGGAATTTCACCAAACTTGGATAGAAGCTTCACTGGGATAGCCCCCTCATTTGATTAGGTTTTGGTGTATGTGCGTGCATTCATCCATGTCCGGTGTCCGTCCGTCCGTCCATCTACTTGTACATGTATATACAGGCCTTGTCTGCAAGATATCTTGAGAACTACTGGACGGAATTTCACCCCACTTGGATGGAAGCTTCAGTGGGATAGCCCCCTCACTTGATTAGGTTTTGGTGTGTGTGCGTGTGCATTCATCCATGTCCAGTGTCCGTCCGTCCGTCCATCTACTTGTACATGTATATACAGGGCTTGTCTGCAAGATATCTGGAGAACTACTGGACGGAATTTCACCAAACTTGGATGGAAGCTTCAATGGCATAGCCCCCGCATTTGATCAGGTTTTGGTGTATGTGTGCATGCATGCATCCGTGTCCGGTGTCTGTCCATCCGTTCATCTACTTGTATCGCTTCTTTGTAATTAATATTTTTAGATACGCAGCTTTGTTTAAGATACTTATTGCATTCATTTTATAGCACTTTCCCTTAAATAATGTGCCCATTCAAGGCAGGGTGGGAGGATGGGGGAGACGTATGTTTTTGTTAAAAAAACAACCAGCATAGGCTTCATGCCGGAGCGGCAACTCAAGGGTCAAAGCGGAACCTCTAGTTGTACCTGTTTGTGTGGCAACTTGGATGACATGACAACGCGGCCCCTAGCAGCGGTATTAGATACAAATCTAGAGAGCTATGATGGAAATGCTCTGACAACTCGTATATTGGTAATTGGTGAGTTGTGTCGCTGTGACAACTCGTACACTGGGGATTGGTGAGCTGTATCCTCGTCAGATGAAAATGACGGCATTTAACACAAAAGACTAGTCTGCAAGGCCCGATGCCGACCCAGCATCAATTTCCCACAATGCCAACATATATCAGAAGTGAGAAGAGGTGCCGACATACTGACTGCGTCACATGACTTCACAGAATAGTCTTCTGGTTAACCTATTCTAAAGCACATACCAAGAATCAAACGATTCGTGACATGTGTTGTATCTCAGGTACGCTTTTATTGTACCTGTTCATGTGGCAACTTAGATGACGTGACCACACGGCCCCTAGCACCGGCATAAGCGATATTAGATAAAAATCTAAAGAGGTCCGATGGAAATGCTCTGACGACCTGTTTGACACATTCAATTGTTGCCTTGTAGTTTTGTAATTGTGTATATAGCATAGTTTTTTGTCTCTTTCTCTCTGTATGGTACTTTCATCTATTTAAGTGGGTTGATTTCACTTACATGTATGTATATACACCTTCCTGTTCCCTCAGTCAGTGCATATTGCCAGATTACAACACTCACTAAAAAAGGGAAATGCCAAACATCAGTACACTCCAGGTATCTTCCTTGACATAGAAAAAGCACTCGACCTTGTATGGCAGGACGGCATAATTATTCAATTAAGCAAACTTGGGATTAACGGAAGAATGCAACACTGGATAAAAAACTTCCTAAACAATAGAAATTTTAAAGTTCGCCTAGGAAACACCCTATCGACCGACCATCAACTAGACAACGGTACCACTCAGGGAAGTGTCATAAGCTCCACCCTTTTTAACATCCTCGTCAATGGCCTAGCCGATGGAATTGACACGAAACATCCAGAAGTAGAACAGTCCCTATTTGCTGGCGATTCTGCCATCTGGAAAACCGCACGTTCCATATAAAAACTGACAGGTATAATGCAAAATACACTAGATACAATTAGCGGCAGGGCGGATAAATGGGGCTTCAAAGTTTCCGCTCTCAAAACAACGGGTTTTACATTCTCAAACAATAAACACATTGACGTTAAACTAACAATATGAGGTCAGAAAATTGAATTCAAAAAAAGTGTTAAATACCTAGGTATGATCTTTGACAGAAAACGCACATGGAAAAACCACATCGACCAACTAGTTCTTCGGTGCAATAAAGACCTGAACCTCATGAGGTGTGTGTCTGGTACAAACTGGGGAGCGAGTAAATATAGTCTGATAAAATTATACCAAACTCTAATCAGGTCAAAAATAAATTACGGGTCCATCGCCTACCAATCAGCATGTAAGACATAACTAAAAAGAATAGACAGCATTCAATATTCTGCTCTAAAAATTTCCACTGGGGCTTTCAAGGGAACCGCCTTATGTAGTCTTCAAATAGAAACCAATGAGAAACCGCTTCGTTTAAGACGAGAGGAACTATCCTTGACATATGCAGGAAAAACTAGAGCTAAGGGCGATAATCACCCATGCCACAAAAACTTTTGAAGATAAAAGTGAATATGAATATTTAAAGAAAAACTGGGAAGAAGACTCCGCCCCCCTCGGCTACACCGTAAATAACCTATTCCAAGAACACGAAATACCCATCGGACACATCTGCGACACAGACAAAATCACTAGGCCACCCTGGGAATTAGAGTCGCCCCACGTGGACACAAGTATACACGACTACCTCACAAAGAAGGACAACCCAGACTTTATAAGAGCCACCACCTTTGAATATATCAGCCAAAACTGAAAAAAAATACTTAAAAAATCTATACAGACGGATTGAAAAACACAAGTAATAACACAGGACCAGCTTTTGTTATACCTGAGCTCAACATACAAAATGGTTTCAAACTTCCAGACAATATGTCTGTATACACTAGTGAACTGATTGCTATAATTAAGGCTCTCGAATGGATCATCGAGCACAAACCAATCCGTACTGTGATACTCAGTGATTCCCTTAGTGGACTCACATCCATTGAAAATTCTATATCTGACAGTAGACCTGATCTCCTCCACAAATTAGAGTGTATCTGTACACAAATACACAACGAAGGTATAGACGAAGCCAATAAAACTGCAAAAGACAGTCTTGCTAAAACTGCACACGATGTGCCAATAGGGTTAGGATGTAAGGAACTCAACACTATCATTAGACGCAAAATAGATAGCAAGTGAAAAATCCTGAAGACGCCCTGGTTCTCCCAGTTTTCTTCCTGGGTGGCTTTGTGCGTACGAAGGGGTACAACGACACAGGAATCATCCACGCGATTATAACACATATTTATCAGTATAACCTAACTAATAACAGACTTACCAACTTGTACATAGCGATTCTTCTTTACTTGTACCGGTATTTATATCTTCCTCTGCTCTCTCGTTGTTATTTATTGTTTAATGATTCATTTCAATATCTAGCGCGGAAAAGATTTTAAATTAACGAAGAAATGTACCGTGAAATTTAAATAAAACATTGAGTTGATGGGCCGCGAAATTTGTATGGGAAGCGGCCCTTAAACTACAATTTCAATCAATCAATCAGTCAGTGCATTAGCCACTCTCTGAGGATGAAGACTCTTGAGTTGTCTTTGAACGGATATTCTCTTAGCTTCCAAAGACAACTATGTATCGCATTGCAGTGTCGCTTCATTTATTTTGGGAACAATTAAACCGCTCTACAATGGATATATTTGCAGCCTCCAATACTGAATCAATCTGAGCACAAAAAGTTATATCTTCGTAATGTTTTTTTCAAAACTTACGCTTTTCTGTCATAAAATTTAGCAAAAACAATTTTATTTTAGATCAGATAATTGGTTCCTAATTTATTATAAAAAATTTTCCGGACAAATAACTTAATTATAAAAATCAAGAAAATATCATCAAAACAACATATTATGTAGGAACGTTTCAAATTACAATATCATTCAATCGCGAAATCGGGACATTTGCATCCACATTTTCCTGTAAGAAAACCCCAACTTACTTCAAATGAGGTAAATTTTCAAATATGGTAACAAGACTTTTTAATACAATTTGGCAACAAAACATTTTAATACATTTCCAACGTTTCTTCTTCAAGCATGTTGAACTTCTTCAATCATTCCATGTCCTGAGAATTACTCCTGTTCGTTGGCTATTCTCCGAAGAGACAAAAAAGGAATAACTGACACTCCGTCACTATATAGCCTATCATACTGGGTCATTGTGAGTCTATTTGCAAATTACTTCGAAAAATGGAGCATGGGTGATTTCAAAATTCTGACAATATGATCACCGAAATATGTATATTTTCCTCATTTTTCTTCAAAATTTTCGTTTTTCTGTGATAAAGGTCTGCAAAACCAATTCGATTCAGATAATTATACCTAATTTATTATTTTATTAATTTGTTCGGACAAATAGCCTAAGTTGGAAAAATATGAACGAAGATAGATATTATGTCGGAAAGTTTCAACTTGAATATTATTCAATTTTGGAATTTATGCCAAAATAGAAGGCATTTTCACCCCCAACTTACTTCAATTGAGGTTAACGCTCCCCTCACACAATTGTCGAATCTGGCAACAGAACATTTTAATACAATTTGGTAACAGAACATTTTGACATAGTTCAACCTTTTCTGCTGCAAGCATGTTAAACTTCAACGATCATTCCCGGTCTTGGGAATGCTTCCTGTTCGCTGACTAATTGAATGCGCATTTTTAAACAGCCCGTTAATATAAAAAGATTGTTCTGCGTATATACCCTCATTTGTGAAGAACCCAACTCCAATTTTTGTCGGGTTTACCAAGGGTAACCCCTACATTAGTATCACTCTTCAGTTTTTCTTTTTTCTTCTGCACATGTGTAGTTTTGATCTCCTGCCCGGAGACTGTTCTCATTTGATGCCCCTTACAGCATTCATAAAAAATACCGTACTTCTGTCTGACAGTCATATACACATGTGCAATGCACGGTAGCTTGTGCATTGAACGTGAACGTACATTATCGCAGTAAATTTTATCTTTACAATTTCCTTTAAAATTTGCCTTTCCAATCTATTTTATCCGGTATCATTTGTTACGGCGGGAAGGGTGCGCCGTAGTCATTCTCCAGGCGTAACCACGTAGCGAGTTTTTGTGGATACAAATTATGTATGCGTTTCCACATTTTAAAATCACCGAAAACAAGAAATTTCCAGATTGTGGATACACATGATTTTTTGGTGATGTATCCAAATTTTTACTTCCACCTTACTTGATCAATTATCAGCATGAGAACTGAATAAAATTGCGACAAAACTCTGGCAGAAATTTTGGCGAAAGTTTTTGGGACAGATTTCGTTATTTTTTCAAGTGTCTGACGTGTCTTCTCCGTCGATCTTCTTCAACAAAACGAAATAGGAACGACTGACACTTTTGCACAAAACTCTTTTACATATCTGATTATGGTTACAAAGAATAAAAACCTGGGGTGTTTTCCTTTTGCTGGTATGGATGAGAAAGAGATGCGATATTTCGATCCCGTCAACGCTGAACTTTCATCCCAAGTCTGAATTTCCCAGAGTACAAGTAATCGTGAATTTGATTGGCTGAACAGTACATATTGGCTCCGCCCACACGTTATTCAACCAATCAGTACACTTTTTACACGACATACGAATTCAATGAAACTAAATAAGATCGGCTCGTTTTCTAGATTTATAGTTTTTCTTTCCAATCCATATGAATTTAAAGGCATTTCTGTAAAACCGTGATTATTTAGCATTTAAAATAACACTATGAGTATGACAGTATCTTGTTTTATAGTCAAGAGATGTTAGAAAAATGATCGTGGAGTAGGAGAATAGCGAATTTTCTGAACTTGTCGGAGATTGCGACGTCTGAAGATTTTCTTGTCTGGATGTACTTTTAGTAGATTCATTTTCTCACAGATTAAATAAGTATGGAAATTATATAAATGTGGATACAATGTGGATACATCTCTTATATAGGATGCGTATCCACATTTTACAAAAGTCGAAGTTTTATGCTCTAGATAAAAATGTGCATACACATCCTATATAGAGATGTATCCACAAAAACCTTCTATATTGCGGTCACGCCATTCTTCATGGTCCATCGACAACCGATCCGTGGAACTTTTGTTGTAAGATCACAAAGGTGGTGTTAGCTTTCGATATATGGAATCGTCTTCAATGCATTTTTGATACACACAGCTTATTTAGACTGAATATTTCAGAATTATTTGTTGCTCAAATTGGTTTTGGATAAAGGTGTCCTATTTTTGTAACAAAAAGAAAATCTGCACCGAAAAGTGCATAAAAATACGAAAATAAGCCAATGAACCTATGGTGCGCCATAAATCCGTTTTCGTGCATCTGCAACCCTTCATTATTTCGTGTCTTGTAATTCAGCATGCATAGGCTGTACAAAATGGTCCATTTCATATCATTTTGATAAAAGTGAAAGTTTGGCCCTACAAACCGAACAGCTTGAGGAAGATTCCTTATAAAGCGAACACCACCTTTCCTCCCTTAAATGATCACAAATATGGGACTAATAAACCCCTCTGATGCAAGTAAACCCGACATCAGTACTTTAAGTACTTTGATTATTCAATTCAGGCTTGGTATTATAGTTGTCCTATTTCCTAGCACCTTAAGGGGCAGATTCCACAAAATTTCGGTTTGGGAGGTTGCCTTTCTTGGCCATCCATGCTGCAGCACTAAATAAGAAGACAGTGTACATAGTTTCAAATAACGTCTATGCTCACAGGGTTGCCCCTCTTCATTATTAAGATTGCCGTTTTCAGCCATTGCTATTCCTGAATCAAGCAGAACAAATCCACCGCGGTATGTAACAGGCATCTTGCAAACAATAAGATGCCTGTAATAGCAAACGCTATAATTTAAAAAAAAACACCAGTACCGTTTTCTGTCGAAATCACATCACATCAGTGTGAAATCAAAGACTCTTCGGCTGGTAAGATATGTGTTTTCGTAGATATAGCGAGATTATTTCTGCTGGAACAGTAACGGAGTTAATAAGATATACGTCGTTTTCAAAAAATTTTCAATGATATCACAAAGGTGCCCACTTGTGCTAAGACACGAGAGTGCCAACAATCCTGGACACTGATCAGTCCCAAGATACTGCGTTCACAAGATGCAGGATAGACGGAGTCCAAGATGATCCATGGCAGCCATCTTGGATACCAATGTCCGTCTAACTGAGGTGAAGCACCTTCTCAAGTTTGAAGTCAACCGGGTGAATTGTTCTCACGATACCACGTTCACAAGATGCGGGATGGACAGAATCCAAAATGGTCATTGGCAGCCATCTTTGAAAGATGGTCAATAGCAGTCATCTTGGAGTACGTACCTCTGTGAAAATCAATACCAATGGCCGTCTAACTGATGTGAAGCATCTTCTCGAGTTTGAAGTCGGTTAGTCAAGTTATTCTCAAAATATCGCGTTCACAAGATGCGGGACGGACAGAATCCAATATGGTCAATGGCAGCCATCTTGGATTACGTACCTCAGTAAAAATCAATACCAATGGCCGTTTAACTGATGTGAAGCACCGTCTCAAGTTTGAAGTTGATTGGTCGAATTGTTCTCGAGATATGGCGTTCACAAGAAGTGGGACGGACGGAATCCAGTATGGTCAATAGCAGCCATCTTTTATTACGTACCTCCGTGAAAATCAATACCAATGGCCATCTAACTGTTTTGAAGCATCTTCTCGAGTTTGAAGTCGATTAATCATATTGTTCACAAAATATCGCGTTCACAAGATGCGGGATGCGTAGGGCGTTCTTCATTGAATCGTACTGTATGCGTACTCATTCTTGATAATTCTTGTTAAATGCTTATGGCTGTCGCACAAGGAACCTACGGCATGCGTAAGGGATTCGTAGGACAGTTTCAAAGAGGCCCTCTACAGGCGAATTGACACGAATCGACAAGATTAAAATATTCGTGGTCATTTGCCGGCATTCTCCACCCAATTCTTGGCAGTGTGACTGGGGCTTAAGGTAGCGTGATCTCTGCCACTCTCTCTGCCACTGTCCCAGTGGGATCTGCACATGGCGTATACATATCTAGCGCAGTAGCATTTGCTAGGTCCTGTGTTAAATGTAACGATTTTAATCAACGTGACACAATACTATTGCAAAAACTCATAAAACAGGGCATACCGCCAAGCGCCTCCACTCAAAGTGTCTCAAAGTTGGCGATACACATCGCATACTGATAGCGAAATACGATCATAGCGTGCAAGATCTATGGCGTTACGTTTCGCAACTTGTGTCTAACTCCGCTTAACCCTATCTGGCCTGGGCTTTTTGGGACCTGTCCAGGCCTGGGGGGGGGGGCGAAATGCCCCCCCCTAATTATTTTTCTTACCCCTTGAGCTAGGGAACTGAAACTTATTACACTATACCCTTGGGTCAATCTCTATCAGTAAATGTAAAAAAATCCAAGATGGCCGCTTTGATGACGTCACAGTGACGTCATTTTCAAAAATTTTGTTATTTTTTATTTTTCCAATTTCTCCACAAAAACTGCATGAAAAATTAGCAAATATTAATGTGGGATGAAATAAGATAGTTTTTGCCCACTTTTCATCGCGGAAAAGCAGAAATTTTGAAGAAATATGACAATAACATCACTTTTCTGGTACACCACGTGGACGCCATCTTGAATTTACCCATGATCCTCTACTTGCGGGGTTATGCAAATAGGCTTAAAATGACCAAAATAAGATAAGCTATAAAATCAGGGAGTTTCAGCTCTCCATTTTTTGCCGTTCCGGAGATAGTGCAGAAAGTTTGGTATAGGGGGCCATAATGGCCCCCCAGGCCAGGTAGGGTTAAACCGGATCTAGGGGCCGCATGAACCCATGTATTTCAAGATCCTCGTGATGTTCGTATGTACAGACAGAATCAAAGCGCGACTGAGATACATCATTCTCTAGCTGACGACTTTACAGCGAATATCATATGGATTCAGAATACTGATCAGGGTTACGGATTTGATATTTGTGGAACATCACGATGTCTTTCCGGCATTCATTGGAAACTGTTGACAGTTTCTCTCTTGCAAGAAATTAGCCTATGTTTACGTATGCTATGACTTTTTTAAATTTGGTGCTAATGCTGTTCAAGGTTCAAGGTTCTTTATTTGCTGATCACAGCGCCCGTTATCGAGCAGATATACAATCAAGCGAAGATAATTAAGTATATATACATATAGAATAACCTAGTTGATTAGAAATAATTTGATTTACAGAAAAATAACAGTCGTGATACAAGGAACAATAATGCCAGGAGCAGCGATTTCGCTGGCATTTTACAATAAATTATGATCTTACTGACTAGTATCTGTTTGTAACACTAAAAACGTATATTAGCTAACATCTGTTATTCCTGTACCAGTAACACATTTGTCATGTTTAGATGCCGAACCATCAATCATATTGCTACGTGCGCTCATACAATCATGAACAAACTTACCTAAATTTTTCACAATAATTGGATCCTCGCACGATAAGAGCCAAATAAATTTGTTTGAAATATCGAGTTGAGAAAAGTTGGCATTCATGCTATCACATTTAAATAGAAATATGTCCCGAAAATTATCATATTTATTACATTCCATTAAAAAATGGAATTCATCTTCAACCTTACCAGCATTGCAAAGAGTACATAAACGCTTATCTGCTGGTACTTTGGCAAATCTACCTTTCTCAATCTGAAGGTCATGGCTACTTGTTCGCAGCTTACATAAGTCACTGCGATGATCTCGATTCAGAATAGATAAGTAAGGTTCCAACACAAAATTTAGCTTGAAGGTTCTATATGTTCTGAGTTTGTTACCATACGCTACGTTGGGACGGTCGGTAAACAGTTGTTCATTCCACCAGTTACAAAATACAGAAGAGAAACTTCTTGCAGCTTTGGAAACTAAGCTACCAACAGATAAACTTTTTTTCTGTTCGTATAAATGACTTAGATTTAAGAATGACAATATACATTTAATACCCGTTACCCAGGTCTTTTTTCCTTGGGTGTCCAATTTGATAGAAAAATCAAAAGCTTTCTTTAATAACGTATCATCAGGCATTTCAAATAAGCGACGCCAGTATTTAAGCATTGAACAAATAACATCAATTAGCATAGGACGTCGACCGAGTTCACCTAACACAGCACAATTTGTACATTTGGAGTTGACCCCCAGAATGTATTTACAGTACTTCAAGTTAAGTCTTTCAAGTGGTTCATTCTTAATATAGTTATCTAAAAATGATTTTTTACTCAATTTTGTAACAATGGATGATCCCCATATTTCTGAACAGTAGAGTAAAATAGGCTTAATAGTATGATCAAATATATGCAAAGAAGTGGAGATTCCAGGAGGGTTACATGAAAAACATTTTCGAATTTTGAAGAATGCCTTAGATGCCTTGCCATTCAGTTGAACTTTGGCCAATTTCCACGTTCCAGATGGGTTAAATGTAATTCCTAAATATGTGTACGACTGTACTGTTTCTATTTGGGCATCACCAAGACAGAATGATTTTGGAGATGTTCCACTTTTACAGTTAAATATCATACATTTAGTTTTAGCTATGTTCACTTCCAGACTCCATTTATCACAGTATAATTGTAGTTTATCAAGGGATAGTTGTAAACCTTCCTTACTGTCAGACAATAGCACAACATCATCTGCATACAATAAACAATTGAGAGGTGTGGTCCCAAGGAATACCGGGTCACATGAATTATCAAATATGGATGGTAGATCATTAATGAAAATCTTAAAAAGATTTGGGCTTAAATTGTCGCCCTGACGAACACCAGTGAATGATTGAAAAAAGTTTGTCAGTTCACCAGCAACCTTTACACATAGCATATTGTTATTATACATATCTTTTAAAATCTTGTAAAATTGTCCACCTATACCGATCGACTGCAGTTTGTAAAAAAGACCCGTATGCCAAACCTTGTCAAATGCTTTCGAGAAATCAACGAAGCAAGCGTACATTGGTTTGTGTTCAACCTGTTGGTATGAATCTACCAATGTTTTCAAAACAAACATATGATCAGAGGTCCTCGCACCTTTAGTAAAGCCCAATTGTTCTTTTCTAATGATATCGCGAGAGGAGAGAAAATTTTCCAACCTGTTATTAAGAACTGAGTTGAATAGTTTGCCAATATTACTGGTTATAGTAATTCCTCGATAATTGGAGGGGTTTTTCTTAGTACCAGACTTGTGAATAGGAGAGATGTAACCTTCACTCCAGCATCGGGGATAAACCGCATTGGAGTAAGTAAGGTTAAATAGTTTTTGAATGCATGAACCAAGACTGGTATAGCCATATTTCAGCATTTCGTTACAGATACCATCTAGGCCACATGCTTTTTGTGTTTTGAGTCCTTTAATTGCCTTACTAATTTCATTTTCTTTTATTCTATAGTCTAACTCACTGAAATTAGTTTGCTGTTCTAGATGTTGTAAATTTGTATCAATGAAATTCTCAGTTGAACTGAATTTACTTTTTACATTTAATTTCTCAAAATGTTTTAACCATTCATCTGGTGATACATTTTCTGTATCTTCCTTTTTTGGATTGTCATTCTCTTTAAGTTCTTCCAATATTTTCCAAAATTCTTTCGGCTTATCGTCGACTAAATTGTCTAGATTGTTAATAAGCCTGTTTCTATATTTTCTCCTTTTATATTTCCTTGCTTTTCTAAGATCTTTTAGAGATTTAAAGTACGAAGATCTAACACATGGTACCTTTGGATATATAGATAATAGATACGCTTTGTACTTTGTGCTACTTTTAAGACTTTGCAAAGTTTTATCATACCACCTTGGTTTCTTTTTAGTAATTATACGAGTTTTTCTGGCTCTATTAGACTTAATGCATTTCAAGGCTATGTTCCCAGCAGTTTTAAGGATATTGTTAAAATCATCTGCTGCACAGTCAACCTGCTCTTGGGAGTATCTGTTTTCAAGAAATTTATCAATAGCATTTTGAACTGGATGCGAACATAAAGCATCTTGGTATTTGTGAAGTGAGTCCTCTGACCATATGTATCTAGAAGGCATAGGCTTTAGGTCATTCTTCAAAATTGTTATATGATAATTTACGCGTAGCATAAATGATAATTGACAGTGATCGGACAGATAACCTGTAAACCTGTGTACATGAAAATACGATATTAATTTTAGCAAAGTATCTGATACGACAGTATAATCTACAACACTGCTGCCACCTGGTTGATGACAGGTGAAGTGTCCAATTGTGTCACCGACTGTTCTGCCGTTTAAAAGTCTCATCTGTGCGGATATGCACAGATCTAGTAGTTGTTTGCCACGTTGATCCTGTATCTTATCACAGTTGTAACGACGTAAAGTTGCATCATCTTCGACATAAGTGTCGTATAGGGGCAGATGATTAGAATCATCATTAGACACAAAGTCAAGGCCCGAACCTGTGCGGGCATTTAAATCACCAGTAAGTATCACGTATCCCAAATTTGATAGTCTAGCTATATCCGACTCAATCATTTGTATAATACTAATATCAGATATTGGACAAAAAGGAGAATTCTCAGGAGGGATATAAGCAAAACATAGATATACATTTTTATCTAGACCAAAATTGTCAGCATTGAGCTCAAGCCATATATAGTGATTAGTTGTATGTTCCAAAAAGCGAATACTTGATCGAAGGTCATCTCTAACGTAAATGGCTAATCCACCATGATGTATGTTAGACGTTCGTCGTTTAGGACCAATGAGTGGTACTACCCGATATCCGGGAATGTCTAAGTCATGATCAGGACCAGTATGTGTTTCAGAGAGACCTATAATATGATAGTCATTGATACATTTGATGAAATCTGGATCGTTTAATTTATTGAATTCTTTTGAAATTAACCCGTGAACATTCCAACTCGTCACTTTTAGTTGGTTTATATTTATCAATGGTGAGGTTCCATTGTTGGAACTTGAAGATTTAAGTGGGACACACATAGTTAGGTTTTCATGTAAGTTTGATGGTGATGAATTACACCTATAAAAATGATATTATTAAATCAGTTAGTAATACTGATAATTGTATCTATTACTCCAGAAGTTGCCATATTCGGGTTTTTGGGTAGATCCATATGAAGACTTTCCCCAGTCTTTAACAGAGTAATCTGTATCATGACGATCGTTGCTTGCCTCTTGTTGGGCGTAGATACCAGATGGTCGTCTATGACCGCGCTGGCCAGAGTATCCCAGTGATACGTTGTTGTAATATTCGTCATTCATTCTAAAGGAATCATATTCCGTATCTTGATCATAAACATTCTGACGAAGGCTTGGGCGACTAGGAAGCCTCTTCTGGCGTTGATTTTTACGTTGGACTTTTCCAGGTGAAAATCCTTTGATGTTAAGAGCAGCATGGATAACACTGCGAAAGTTCATCGCCAGAAGACTGCTGCCTTTCGCGGTTAAGTGAACCCCATCTGAAGCCATACATCTCTCAATGGGCTGGTCCCCGTGTCTCAAGTTGGTGTTTCCCACAAACAATATCGCTTTGTTGGACAGAAACTGATGCTGAATCAAGATGTTACACTCATGCATCTTTCCATTGAGGACCATATCATCAGTACGGCTAAGACCAAGGGAAATAATGATCTTGGGCTTCTTCAACACGTTGTTAATTTTGTTAACAAGTTGCTGCATTTTCAGTACGCATTCTTGAGAACTGAGGTTTTTGACATCATTTGTGAAGAGATGTAGGAGGACACACTGATATGATGATTGTTTGGGTATGGAATCCAAAGTAGAACTGGCTTCCTCTATGGTGAAGGCTATCTTTTTGTCTACTGTACATTGCGTAGATAGTCTCTGGACATCAATGTTATGCAAATGAGAATTCCCCAAGAGGAGTACTTTCTCTTGACGTTGTTCCATAGGTTGATTCACAAAATCATGTCGAGCTCCTCTACTATTCTCGGTGCCAGTGTAGTCCGACATATATTCATCCGGTTTCCCACTAGTAGACCTACTAGATTGGTCGGCTAAAGGATCGTATCTATTTTGCACGATACGACTGTAACTGGGACTCCCATTACCAGGTTTTGTTGAAGCCGGGATTATCTTGCCTAGCTCACGCTTTATTTGACCAACATCACTTTTCAGGAGATTACACTGAGACTTAATACCAACTGTGTCCTTGGGCAAAGTTACAAGTTCAGCAAGTTGCGACTTTATCTGCTGGATATTTTGGGTGACCTAATCATCTAGTTGTGTGGTAACTGAGATAGAAGGTTGTGGTGCTTGGGACAAAAGTTCACTCACAGATGTCTGTAGGCCAGAGATCTCGGTAATCAGAGACTGGTTAGACTGTTTTATATCTTGGAAAGCACGAAACAGATCAGAGGTGATATCACTGCCTGTATTCAATTTGGCAAGTCTTATTTCATACGCGGCAGTTAATTTTTCGAGGTCAGCATTATACAAGGCCTTCGTTGTGGTTACTTCTGATCTTAGAGACTGGTTCTCCCTTTTCACGAATTCTAGTTCTTCGCATACTCTTTGATTTTCGCGTTTAATTTCCACCAACTCATTCTTTACTTTATCCAGCTCAATAGAGTAGGTAATGCTGTGCGTCTGAGTTATTGCTGACACGATTTTCTCGTCCAGTGAAGATATTGCATCCAGAACTGTGGTATTGTCACTGTGTTGCTGAACTGTCACTTGCAGCTCTTCCATCCTCATTTGGGCAATACTCAGTGACTGTTTAAGTTTCATGTTTTCTGCTTCCAATTTCAGTTTCTTAACCTGAGTTTCTCTTATTCCGGATGTGTTGAGGGAGTCAGATGATCCATTCATGTGTGGGCTAGGTGAACGACAGTCAGGGCGGGAGCTATCGTTGGTACTCTGTTGCCGGAGGGTGAATAAAGTATACTCCAACTTTGAGGAGATGGTGGTGCATTTTTGGCAGGAGTATTTCCTCGATGTACTGGCAAAAGATGCTAATTGGTAGTCCGGTAGGTCAGTGCACATGAAGTGATACCACAATTTGCAATTACTGCACCGTATCATGTGGCGATCAGCATCGGCGTCACACATAGGGCACGACTTCACACTTTCTTCTACCATATCGACGGATTTCACAGCAGTTTCACAAGAGTCAGGAGTGGTTCTCCTGGTTTATACAATTGGGGCATTTATGTCCAAGATCCTGCACTGCTTTCGACGTTCCATCTATGTCATATACACGGGAAAACTCGCAGCTATGGCCATTCGTAACCAAATATTGTAGGGCCGCTTCTACTGACGCAAAACTTTTATGTAAAGCGCCATGATATTTTGTAACATTTTCCTCACACATACTCCATTCTTTATATATTCCGGGTTGTTTACCCACTGCCACGGCATAGAATGTCGTGTCCTTTTTGACTTTAGGCATGTCTGTAGATTTCTCTTCTACCTATCGAGGAAATTTCTATCTCTGATCAATAAATCGAAGTCAAAGGAAAATGACGACAGAATTGTTCCCTGTCCAGAACGTCCTGTCTGTGTTACGTTGCAAACGTTCGAGATTGACGTTTGTCTAGAATGGGCACAATATTGTCTTTCTTTTGGCGCTTTCAAAAGAAAATGACGACAGAATAGTTCCCTGTCCAGAACGTCCTGTCTGTGTTACGTTGCAAACGTTCGAGATTGACGTTTGTCTAGAATGTTAAGTGTAACGTCGCGTTACGTCACCGTTACAAAACAGTTGAATTCAAACAAAATTCAAGATTGTCAAATAATCAATGCGATCTCTACTACTAAGCAGATTTCATCAAATCCAAAGTTATCTCAACGCTAATTCATAAACCAGCCGATTTATAAACAGCTTGCAAGGCGTGCAGTGACGTTGTGTTACGTTGGCAGTTGATTTTCGCTTTGAATCCAATTATTTGGTGTTGCCAAATATAATAATATATTCCTATTATATGGAATAGGTCATTGGGTTATGGACGCGGAGATTCTCGCTCCAGAATTCAGAAAAATATTTAGGGTGTTTGGGCTTGGGGGAGCGGGAATGGCGAAATGGTTCTCTCCAGGCCTAGGCAGACCTCAAATATCCCAGGCCTGGTAGAGTAACACAGAGCTGTAACCAGATAATTAGGTGGATACATGTATTTTACGAATATGTAGGTATGAACGCCTACATAAGAGAAAAAGGTACAGAAGGAACCAATAGTATCAACAAAGTTGAATAAATGATGAACGATGACACGGGTATTGATTTTCGAATCAGTTACTAGTCCAGAATAATCATGATTGACGTTTAATAAAGGGATATACTGTCTTGTTGAATTATAGATGATTATTTTAAAGGCAATACCATGGGGAGGATAATTACAGAAGCTAATATCTGGTGTTAGGACTTTGACCCTATCGAGATTCGTCAGCGAACTGATTAATGATAACTGTTGTAAAAAAAAACAAGTCGCATAGTAGTATGGTGGCTGATATCTGCCATGTCGTACCATCGTACTATCGCCCTATTTTTACTAGGGCGGTACGGTTTATACCGTTGGGCACACCGGTTCTCGTCAAATCACCGAAGTCAAGCAACGTTAAGCTCGGCCAATACCTGGATGGGTGACCAGCTGCTGTACTGGATGGGCTGATCAGTGTCCAGGGTAATAGGAACTGTGAGCACTCTCGTGTTCTGACACATGTAGGCACCGTCGTGATATGACTGAAACAAGGTTGAAAACGACGTTAAATCCTACTACTCACTCACTCCTCTTTTTACTAGGGCGATGAAACGATGGTACGATGCGATGGTACGATGGCACGATGCGATGGGGCGATGGTACGATGGAAATTTCATTGGACATCGTATCATCTTAACATCGTATCATCGTATCATCGTGCCACCGTACCATCGCGCTTCGGAAGAGTTCCTCAAGTCGCTTGATTAAACAAAAGTCATGCGCAAATAAATTACATTAATTGATTTTTAATTTTTTTCATCATGCTGACGTGTTATGTTTGAATATACATCGTGATTTCATCGTATCATCGCATCGCGCAATCGCATTATACCATCGTACCATCGCCCTCGTAAAAATAGGGCGATAGTACGATGGTACGACATGGCAGATATCAGCCACCATATATTAGGATCCATTTTTACCTTCAGTGTATTGCGTGCCGTAACATCACGGCAAACTTTCAGAAAGCAGCAGTGATTGTGACCCTACAAAGCCCTCTCCGTGAAAGATCTATGTTGTATTACTTTTTATTTGTAGAACGTAAATCTACACGCACGTTCCATATAAAAACTGACAGGTATAATGCAAAATACACTGGATACAATTAGCGGCAGGGCGGGTAAATGGGGCTTCAAATTTTCCGCTCTCAAAACAACGGGTTTTACATTCTCAAACAATAAACACATTGACGTTAGACTAACAATATGAGGTCAGAAAATTGAATTCAAAAAAAAAAGTTAAATACCTAGGTATGATCTTTTGACAGAAAACTCACATGGAAAAACCACATCGACCAACTAGTTCTTCGGTGCAATAAAGACCTGAACCTCATGAGGTGTGTGTCTGGTACAAACTGGGGAGCGAGCAAATATAGTCTGATAAAATTATACCAAACTCTAATCAGGTCAAAAATAAATTACGGGTCCATGGCCTACTAATCAGCATGTAAGACATAACTAAAAAGAATAGACAGCATTCAATATTCTGCTCTAAAAATTTCCACTGGGGCTTTCAAGGGAACCGCCTTATGTAGTCTTCAAATAGAAACCAATGAGAAACCTCTTCGTTTAAGACGAGAGGAACTATCCTTGACATATGCAGGAAAAACTAGAGCTAAGGGCGATAATCACCCATGCCACAAAAACTTTTGAAGATAAGTCAATATGAATATTTAAAGAAAAACTGGGAAGAAGACTCCGCCCCCCTCGGCTACACCGTAAATAACCTATTCCAAGAACACGAAATACCCATCGCGCACATCTGCGACATGGACAAAATCACTAGGCCACCCTGGGCATTAGAGTCGCCCCACGTGGACACAAGTATACACGACTACCTCACAAAGAAGGACAACCCAGACTTTATAAGAGCCACCACCTTTGAATATATCAGCCAAAACTGGAAAAAAAATACTTAAAAATCTATACAGACGGATTGAAAAACACAAGTAATAACACAGGACCAGCTTTTGTTATACCTGAGCTCAACATACAAAATGGTTTCAAACTTCCAGACAATATGTCTGTATACACTAGTGAACTGATTGCTATAATTAAGGCTCTCGAATGGATCAACGAGCACAAACCAATCCGTACTGTGATACTCAGTGATTCCCTTAGTGGACTCACATCCATTGAAAATTCTATATCTGACAGTAGACCTGATCTCCTACACAAATTAGAATGTATCTGTACACAAATACACAACGAAGGTATAGACGAAGCCGATAAAACTGCCAGAGACAGTCTTGCTAAAACTGCACACGACGTGCCAATAGGGTTAGGATGTAAGGAACTCAACACTATCATTAGACGCAAAATAGATAGCAAGTGAAAAATCCTGAAGACGCCCTGGTTCTCCCAGTTTTCTTCCTGGGTGGCTTTGTGCGTACGAAGGGGTACAACGACAAAGGAATCATCCACGCGATTATAACACATATTTATCAGTATAACCTAACTAATAACAGACTTACCAACTTGTACATAGCGATTCTTCTTTACTTGTACCGGTATTTATATCTCCCTCTGCTCTCTCGTTGTTATTTATTGTTTAATGATTCATTTCAATATCTAGCGCGGAAAAGATGTTAAATTAACGAAGAAATGTACCGTGAAATTTAAATAAAACATTGAGTTGATGGCCGCGAAATTTGTATGGGAAGCGGCCCTTAAACTACAATTTCAATCAATCAATCAGTCAGTGCATTAGCCACTCTCTGAGGATGAAGACTCTTGAGTTGTCTTTGAAGGGATATTCTCTTAGCTTCCAAAGACAACTATGTATCGCATTGCAGTGTCGCTTCATTTATTTTGGGAACAATTAAACCGCTCTACAATGGATATATTTGCAGCCTCCAATACTGAATCAATCTGAGCACAAAAAGTTATATCTTCGTAATGTTTTTTTCAAAACTTACGCTTTTCTGTCATAAAATTTAGCAAAAACAATTTTATCTTAGATCAGATAATTGTTTCCTAATTTATTATAAATTTTTTTCCGGACAAATAACTTAATTATAAAAATCAAGAAAATATCATCAAAACAACATATTATGTAGGAACGTTTCAAATTACAATATCATTCAATCGCGAAATCGGGACATTTGCATCCACATTTTCCAGTAAGAAAACCCCAACTTACTTCAAATGAGGTCAATTTTCAAATATGGTAACAAGACTTTTTAATACAATTTGGCAACAAAACATTTTAATACATTTCCAACGTTTCTTCTTCAAGCATGTTGAACTTCTTCAATCATTCCATGTCCTGAGAATTACTCCTGTTCGTTGGCTATTCTCCGAAGAGACAATAAAGGAATAACTGACACTCCGTCACTATATAGCCTATCATACTGGGTCATTGTGAGCCTATTTGCAAATTACTCCGAAAAATGGAGCATGGGTGATTTCAAAATTCTGACAATATGATCACCGAAATATGTATATTTTCCTCATTTTTCTTCAAAATTTTCGTTTTTCTGTGATAAAGGTCTGCAAAACCAATTCGTATCAGATAATTATACCTAATTTATTATTTTATTAATTTGTTCGGACAAATAGCCTAAGTTGGAAAAATATGAACGAAGATAGATATTATGTCGGAAAGTTTCAACTTGAATATTATTCAATTTTGGAATTTATGCCAAAATAGAAGGCATTTTCACCCCCAACTTACTTCAATTGAGGTTAACGCTCCCCTCACACAATTGTCGAATCTGGCAACAGAACATTTTAATACAATTTGGTAATAGAACATTTTGACATAGTTCAACCTTTTCTGCTGCAAGCATGTTAAACTTCAACGATCATTCCCGGTCTTGGGAATGCTTCCTGTTCGCTGACTAATTGAATGCGCATTTTTAAACAGCCCGTTAATATAAAAAAAATATTCTGCGTATATACCCTCAATTGTGAAGAACCCAACTCCAATTTTTATTCAATTCAGGCTTGGTATTATAGTTGTCCTATTTCCTAGCACCTTAAGGGGCAGATTCCACAAAATTTCGGTTTGGGAGGTTGCCTTTCTTGGCCATCCATGCTGCAGCACTAAATAGGAAGACAGTGTACATAGTTTCAAATAACGTCTATGCTCACAGGGTTGCCCCTCTTCATTATTAAGATTGCCGTTTTCAGCCATTGCTATTCCTGAATCAAGCAGAACAAATCCACCGCGGTATGTAACAGGCATCTTGCAAACAATAAGATGCCTGTAATAGCAAACGCTATAATTTAAAAAAAAACACCAGTACCGTTTTCTGTCGAAATCACATCACATCAGTGTGAAATCAAAGACTCTTCGGCTGGTAAGATATGTGTTTTCGTAGATATAGCGAGATTATTTCTGCTGGAACAGTAACGGAGTTAATAAGATATACGTCGTTTTCAAAAAAATTTCAATGATATCACAAAGGTGCCCACTTGTGCTAAGACACGAGAGTGCCCACAATCCTGGACACTGATCAGTCCCAAGATACTGCGTTCACAAGATGCAGGATAGACGGAGTCCAAGATGATCAATGGCAGCCATCTTGGATACCAATGTCCGTCTAACTGAGGTGAAGCACCTTCTCAAGTTTGAAATCAACCGAATGAATTGTTCTCACGATACCACGTTCACAAGATGCGGGATGGACAGAATCCAAAATGGTCATTGGCAGCCATCTTTGAAAGATGGTCAATAGCAGTCATCTTGGAGTACGTACCTCCGTGAAAATCAATACCAATGGCAATGGCCGTCTAACTGATGTGAAGCCTCTTCTCGAGTTTGAAGTCGGTTAGTCAAATTATTCTCAAAATATCGCGTTCACAAGATGCGGGACGGACAGAATCCAATATGGTCAATGGCAGCCATCTTGGATTACGTACCTCAGTAAAAATCAATACCAATGGCCGTTTAACTGATGTGAAGCACCGTCTCAAGTTTGAAGTTGATTGGTCAAATTGTTCTCGAGATATCGCGTTCACAAGAAGTGGGACGGACGGAATCCAGTATGGTCAATAGCAGCCATCTTTTATTATGTACCTCCGTGAAAATCAATACCAATGGCCATCTAACTGTTTTGAAGCATCTTCTCGAGTTTGAAGTCGATTAGTCACATTGTTCTCAAAATATCGCGTTCACAAGATGCGGGACGGACAGAACCCAATATGGTCAATGGCAGCCATCTTGGATTACGTACCTCAGTGAAAATCAATACCAATGGCCGTCTAACTGATGTGAAGCACCTTCTCAAGTTTGAAGTTGATTGGTCAATTTTTTTTCGAGATATCGCGTTCACAAATTGTGGGACGGACGGAAGGACGGAAGGACTGACGGCTAGCATTTCCAAGTCGTCCCACCACTTCGTGGCGGAGGACAAAAACGACGTTAAACCCTACTATTCACTCACTCCCCTTTTTACTAGGATGATGGTACCATGATACGATGGTATGATGCGATGGAATGAAGCGATGGTACGATACGATGGTACGATGCGATGGTACGATGGCACGATGCGATGGGGCGATGGTACGAAGGAAATTCCTCCATCGTACCATCGCATCGTACCATCGTATAAACGTAACATCGTATCATCGTATCATCGTTCCACCTTACCATCGCGCTTCGGAAGAGTTCCTCAATTCGCTTCATCAAACGAAAGTCATGCGCAAATGAATTACATTAATTGATTTTTAATTGTTTCATCGTGCTGTCGTGTTATGTTTGAATATACATCGTGATTTCATCGTATCATCGCATCGCGCAATCGCATTATACCATCGTACCATCGCCCTCGTAAAAATAGGGCGATAGTACGATGGTACGACATGGCAGATATCAGCCACCATATATTAGGATCCATTTTTACCTTCAGTGTATTGCGTGCCGTAACATCACGGCAAACTTTTAGAAAGCAGCAGTGATTGTGACTCTACAAAGCCCTCTCCGTGAAAGATCTATGTTGTATTGCTTTTTATTTGTAGAACGTAAATCTACGGCAGGATCGTGTTGTTATTCTTCTTCTTGTGAATTTTCGAAATACTCATGCGCTAAGGTAGCGTGATCTCTGCCACTGTCTAGCGTAGTACAGTACCGCTTTCATTAAAAGTCGTCTTGCGCGGTAGAGGCCCAGTAGCAGCGCAGTACCAACGTGGTAGCAACGCAGTGGTCGCGCAGTAGCAATGCTGTAGCAACGCGGTAGGAGCACAGTAATTACTGCGCAGCCTTTCTTGCATAATTACCGCGGTACCCGTACATTATTCTGGGATCACGAATGTTTATGTCCAATACAAAGATTGAAGATTAAGAGATAGCATGCATGCGAATGGTCCAGATACGGATTTCACTCAAGATTTTCTTTTTGCTTATCACTGTTTTCGGAGATGAGAAATCGTTTAAACAGGGATATACAATAGTCATATCACAAAGTATTTTTTCAAAAAGATGACGATCAAACCGAGTTGAAGACTTCATTGACCCTTATTCAGGAATTGTACAGTGTTTACTATTAGGGTGCACTCTAGAGTTATCCAGTTCAGCCGGAAATAAAAAATCCCCCCGCTCCGATCACCAATAGTCAAATAATATTTAACGCAAGCCATCCATTACAAGCGTCTAGTCCGTCATTCATAATCCAGCCGTCGTCCATTAGAGAATATCCGCGTCCATAATCCAAAGACCTATTCCATATTCCATATAACAGTATTAGCACCAAATTCAAAAAGACAATCATAGTATACATAAACATAGGCTTGTTTCCTGCAAGAGAGAAGCGGTCAACAGTTTTTCAATGATGCCGGCAAGACATCATGATGTTCCAAAAATATCAAATCCGTATCGCTGATCAGTATTCTTAATCCATAATATTCGTTGTAAAGTCGTCATCTAAAGAATGATGTATCTCAGTCACGCTTTGATTGTGACTGTTGTGTCACATGAAAGAGAATGTTTGTACCATTACTACAAGGCATATGCCATTTTTCTTGCAAAAAAGAATCCTTGCAAACTCCTTTACAATTGCTTCAATTTTCTCGAAAACCCATAAAAATGTAGGAAAAATTTGTCATATACGGTCCAGTTTCCATAGAAATACACGTCTCGTCTTTCAGGTCGAGCGGTCAATTTTAAATGGTTAAAAAGAAACAGGGACTTTGAAATACCAGCTTTTGTAAAATTTTCTTGCAGAAAATGAGTCATGATTCTCGCGCTCACCAAAGGAGCATAGCTGAAGCCATTGAAACGTTAATGACCCGAGAGATAAACAACTATAAACGTAGGAAGATATATGATGTGGTAAAAGAGGGCCTTATTATGAAATCAGGGAAGGGGGTCCTATGAAACTGTGTGCAAGTTTGGCATGATTTTTCTAAGTTGTTTTTTTTCCTGTTCATGTTAACCTGTGAGTGTTTTCAAGCATAGCGATAAACAACACTTGCTTACTATCCGCCGTATTGTGGATATCAGATCAATTACTTTTCCCATACCCCACCTTTGTTTTGATAGAATTTGCCACATCGAGCTGAGTTTTAGGTTATTACTTAAGAATCCCGTTACTCTATAGAATCAACGTTTAACCGGCTATACATAGACCAGGATTGATGCCCAGCTTTTCAATTAAGCGAGATAAACGGAGAAAGCTTAACCAGAACTCAAATAACAGTCAAATTGACGGTCATTTTGCACTCTACTATCTACAATAAACTTAAAGAATAATTGTAATACAAAATTTGATGAATGCGTGCATTGGTACTGAAATTACATTAAAAATATCATAAAGAACACATCTGCATGTATGAATCACAAAGGAATATTACACGATAATTCACATTTTATTTACGATAAGATTTTCACAATATTTCACAGTGTAATTACTCGTACAGAGTACTAGTGATTTTCGGGTTGACACAGTTAGCGTATTCGAAGGTCGTTTAGTGAACAAACACCGGTATGTTTAATAAATCCACCTGCTAAAACTCACACTTACTATCAATTCTTCTTCGCAGTGACATGGTTGAAAATGTAGTATAGAGTAACTGTTGAGCGCCCAACAAGACGAATCTGTGAAATCTTAGAATAAATTCGAAAGTGCCGTGTGGTGGACATTCAAATAGGACAGCAGAATGAAATATCGCTTTAAATAAGACTGGTTAGATAATGTAAAGAATAGTTACTAATAATAATAGTTAACTTGCTGGCGCCAGATTCAGTGCAAACACAAGAATCAGCGGGTGCAGATATTAAAAGAGAAAGCGCTTTCATATGCTAACAGTCTATAAAAGTACAAACATCACAAGTTCTAAATTCTTAAACTCTTACGGGGAAATGTACTCAGCTGTAGTAACAACAACGACAAAATCTTCGCCTCTTTATCTCAGAAGAGAAACAGGCTGTTTGGCAGCTTTAACTAATTTTGACTCGCGTACAAACATTTTGTAGGAGTGATCCTCGCGATGTCAAACTTGTTACTTTCCATAAATCATTCAAGTTAATGTCTTGGTAATACACGTCTGTGTGACTGGGAGACTGTCTGTGAAGAAGTGCATGTGATTTCAAGTCCGATAACTCCATAATCTACTGGGTGCTGCGGACAAATGGGAGGATACAGAGCGTATGAAAGGGGATGGTATAGGGACGAGACGCATGCTATCAATTGTCTCAACTTCTTACACGCCATGTATACGTTCAGATACATATTTGGTGAATATAATATCACGCCAGGACGAAAACCGTATTTATTATTTATATAACAGTGAAATCCTTATATTTTCTTCACTCTTAAAAGTGATATTTTCATTGCAGTTAGATAACACTTTTGCAGTTAGATAACACTTTTGTTATCTAACTGCTGAGTACATGTGAACTCTGACCTGACAGTGACGTTGCCGGAACTACTTCTTTCACTACGGTACTTTCATTCCGAGAATGCTTGCCAACAATTCATAACCCTTCAAAACTTCGTCATGGAATGAATATATATACAGATCATTTCATATAAAATTCAATATATCTTTTATTTAAGTGTTAGCTAATATATCCACGCAGCGCTGGTACGATCTATAAAATACTTTGAGTGATCGGCCTCAATCGTCGGTCGATCTGTCTCAATATTTGGGCGAAGTTTTTTCCACTGGTCTTGGACGATTTGGCCTTGGACGATATGACCTGATATCGTGATGTCAGGTCTATTTTTAGACTTTCGCAGTAAGTGAACTTTTAGGCTCCTTCGACATAAAACAGCAGTTGTTACGTCAACCAAGAATGCACAATTAATACTGGTATGAGTAGAAATAAAGTTACTAACCACCTTGGGTCCTTATAGACTTTCGCAAAGATGATGCAGAAAAGCGTGAAACCCGCAAACTGCGATGGGCTGGCTTTCTGCTTCAGTTACGTTCGAGCCCAAAGATATACAAACAAGCTAAAAGGGGATAGCTCTAAAGTTGATTTCTCATATGCTGCATAGCGGTTTCCACATAGTTACCCAGACGGAGAGCTTGAAGTTGCAGTTTGTCGTGTTTATCCGACCATGCGTGTTCGGCACAGTCGCGAGTCGAGTCAGCAGTGTTGTGTTTCTGTTGCCCGTTCTTCCGGTTTCACTTCAGGCAATTCAACTGAACCGAGATGTAGACAGCTATCAACAGGCCCACGTGTCACTGTCCTTCGTGAGAACTTGCCTTCCTTTCACTGTCGGGTAAACTGAAAGTCTGTAAACTCTTCTAAATTCAAGAAGATTTTTTCTTCTCGCTTCGATCACGATCTTTCGCCGCTTGATTGACAGTTGCACGTGACTTCAGACGGGACTCTTCCATTCCCATTGGCTAATGTCTTTGTATTTCTCCGCGGCATAAACAAAATAAAATCCGACCTAATTTGTGTTAGAAAATTACTTCAAAAGACAGCCCACGGTGTCTAATATTACAAAATTGATAAAAAAATAATGTTCTATAAATAATAAATAGAATATTGCACTGTTGAGTTTGAATAGCATAAATATTTGTTCTCGTGAAAGGTGGAAGGATAACCCACTCGACGCTTCGCGTCTCGTGGGTTATCCTTCCACCTTTCACTCGAACAAATATTTATGCTATTCAAACTCAACAGTGCAATATCCTCTATATATTCATATTATTTACAATAACGATAGTCAAATAGAAACTGACTACTGAATAACACGGCAGGTTACACGGACATGATTGTAACATGATAATAGTTTGAATAAATTACCAAATTATATCTTCCCTTCCCAATATTAAAACGATTAAATACCACCAGGAAAGGGAAATATTGTCGGATCTTATATACGACATGATAAGCAGTTATACAGGTGCTCAAAATACTACCAAACAAAGGAAATATTGCAAAGTTCTTCACTTCTATCGTAAACACAGAACGTGGCTAATTGAATGGCAAGATTATAAGCTATTTTGTGTAGTTCCATTTCTTTTGATTAAATCTCATATAATACATGTTTTGTAGGATCTCAGGATTGTAAAAGGATAGCACAACGTAGGATGAAGACATTCTGAAATAATAATACAGAATACAGAATGTATATAATGCGTATTTCACCGGATAAATTCCACCGGATTAATGCATGAATATCTATTTAACCGCTTATAAACGTACATGCGCAAAGATACAAAATTTGTTAAGCATGACAACATAGTTCTAATACAATAAAGAAGTGTGTAATACTATATTAATATACATGTATATTTATATAATGGCCCTGAATAGGACACTTTTATTTCATGACCCTAAAAGGTCGAAAACATGAATTTTCACATGACAGATTATGTTTTTATTATATCAGTTCAAACTCCATCACAATATTTGTTTCAATTTTCTGAATGTAAAAAAAAAATTCCTGTGGAAATTTATCCGAGGAGAAATTGTTCGGGGGATGCAATATGTCTGTGTCCTTTCAGTATGTATTGTGGTCTGATATAGTATTAAGTTATATAGCAAATATACCTTTGATGAGAAAAAAAGACGTTGAAGAAGTCTTTAAGCTCATTCCCAATATATTGCATTGCCAAAGCGAATCGTCTTTCAGAAAATAAGCTATTTTTTGTCTATTTAGTGCATGTCCTCCCCTTATACATGCGATCATTTTTAGTAATTTGTATCATGAGAATATTTACACTCGTTTTCTTTTTAATATTGTGAATATACTCACCTGATTAATGCACTTTTTCGAGAAATAGAATCAAATGTCACACATATTTGAGGCAGCGGAACATGTGAGCCAAATGTTGAACCAAAATGGTTTTGAGTCAGCCAAATTAGTTAACAGTGCTACCAATATCTACTCTCTGGATCACAAATATTCCCTGGTTAGATGTTAAACGAAGCCAATTGCTTGTGTATGCAACATCTTTTTTTTTAGATGACGACTCTATAACGAATATTATGGATTAAGAATACTGATCAGCGATACGGATTTGATATTTTTGGAACATCATGATGTCTTGCCGGCATCATTGAAAACTGTTGACCGCTTCTCTCTTGCAGGAAACAAGCCTATGTTTATGTATACTATGATTGTCTTTTTGAATTTGGTGCTAATACTGTTATGTGGAAAATGGAATAGGTCTTTGGATTATGGACGCGGATATTCTCTAATGGACGACGGCTGGATTATGAATGACGGACTAGACGCTTGTAATTGATTTGTTCCTTCCAGTCAGGTATTGATCATTTGCCTCGTTTTGTTGTATCTAACCCAAGTGTGGTTTGGTGATGTGCCTTGGCCTGATGTCATCACAACACTAACTCTTGCCCGAAACCTATGGATTCGGAGTAGTGCATTAAGGTGAAATCTCTTATCATTTCTGAGGGTATGGGGATAATGCGAATGTCATTCGTAGCCTACACTTGTCTTCAAGTCGACATACCGCACGGCCCGTTTGGATCAAATATAGTCCCTATCTCACCCGCACACGTACCGGTGCACCAGCACAACACCCGCTTTCTCTAATGTTGCCCAGCTGTATATGCGTATCATGCTGTCATTTCCAGTCCAAACCATACCAGTCGTTGTTTATAACACGAAGGCTTCAATATGGCACCCTGCACCGTATATTTGGACCAAGATTGGTCTCTAGGTCGCGCATCCCAAAATATCCGCTTTCGCAACAACGCCTTCAGTGTGCATGCGCATACTGACGTAGTTGCGCCCTGAACCGCCCCAGTCGTAGTCTGCATGCAGAGTCCTCCATGATGAGCCATGAATCCGTCACGACCCATGTAGACCATGTAGAGCCTATGTAAACCAATTTGACCGGGGTTAGTTTTGGGTGTAAAGCCCTTATTCTGCATTTTATTTTTTTCCAGAAGAAATCCTAGTTGTGTATCTACCCACCTATCACATGGCCGACCTTTCCGCGCGCTTCAAGTCGAGACATAGCCCGACCCCTTAGGACCCCTAATTGATCCACCTGGACTCACTTGACTGCGTGTCCGGTCCGTATTTTATCTGCATTTCTTTCCAGGAAAGCCCTAGTTTAACATCCACCTTAATCAGTCACGTGAACTCGTCTCTATTTTTCACAATGACATGGCAACTCCTTCACCGATCATGGCCTTTGTCCCGGACGTGTTCTCTAACAGGCGCGACGTTATCCACCCTCCGCATTGCCTCCGCAATCCACCCCCCCCCCCAAACCTTAAAAATGATATGAGATTTCACCTTAATATACTACTGGCCTGTAGGGTCATATGCATTCTTGTCACTACACCAGCAGCTTCTCTAGCCACGTTTGTATGTTGTGTTTAACTAAAACAATCAATTCATAGAATGATGGAAATCTATTCTGAGTAATGCTGAATAGTTTGAATGTGAATACCGAAAGAAACAATTATATTCATGGTTCATGGATGAGGAAACACATGTACTGGCGATGTCATTCCATCGTCACAACTGAGGTTTATCAGCGACCTGTCCATTGATATCCCATTAAAGTCTTCCTTCAGCAAGACCATCCCTGTTATGCGCCGATATGACCATGAAAAAATCACATGAAGTGACCTCCCACATCTCTGAGGCACACTGTAATATATACTTCGAACAAGTATGTTAAACAATCCGGATTCAGGCTAAATTAGCCACTTTAGCTTTGCATATACATTTCTTTAAAAAATAGCATGAAGTCTAAATAGTTATGCTACTACAGGAACCGGATATACCCAATCATTATCATTCACTCTCTTAAAAAATGGATTGGAGCCATTAAAACTAAGCCGGAATCACGAGAATCGTCAAATAGCATGTATTTATTTGTATTACTGTTCGTGTATCCCAATGCCTCCACATATAATAAACTCGAATGCTAGGAGATAAATTAGGATACACATATGTTAATAAACTTCTTTTGTTTAAGCACAGTAACACGTAATTTCGAGCCCTCAGTAGCAGCGCGCTAGCAGTGCGGTGGCAATGCGGTAGCAATGCGGTGACAACGCGGTACCAACGCAGCAGCAACGCAGTAGCGATGCGGTAGAGTCACAGTAGCAGCACCTTAATTACCGCGGTAGAGTGACATCTAATGAGAGCGGTACTGTAGCATTTGCTAGATCCTGTGTTAAATGTAACGATTTTAATCAACGCGACTTTACAACGAATATCATATGGATTCAGAATACTGATCAGGGTTACGGATTTGATATTTTTAGAATATCGCGATATCTTTCCGGCCTCATTGAAAAATGTTGACGGCTTCTCTCTTGCAAGAAACTAGCCTATGTTTACGTATACTATGACTTTTTTTAATTTGGTGCTAATGCTGTTATATGGAATAGGTCTTTGGATTATGGACGCGGAGATTCTTGAATGGACGACGGCTGAATAATGAATGGCGGACCAGACGCTTGTAACTTCAACCTCCGATCTCACATAAACTTGGGAATACATTCGCAAATTCTCGGAGATATTCGGTGGAATATATGATTACTTAATTAATTTCCGTTCTTACATTCCTATCAGTTTGACGTCACCACATATGTACTGTTCATTTGCTCAAAATGACGGCTGACAAATCAATCATTGTCTTCATCTATAATTATTTTGACTGCAGAGGAGCATTTATTCGTATACCTGATACGGTCCCTGAATTGCTTATAAATGAAGCACGATGAACCACAACCTTGTTGGTTAAGAATTGAGAAAACAACTTCCCTTTTCTATTAAATTTGAACAGCGCTGGGAATCGGAGCTGGGATTGAGTGCAAATGATATTGATTGGTCTAAAGTCTATACATTAAGCAAAGTAATTACTATGGATACTAAGCTTTGGTGGTTTAAATATAGAATACTGTCTCGCATATTGACATGCAGAGATTTGCTGTTCAAGATGAACCTGGTTGATAGCAATATATGCCTCTCCTGTACAGATAAAATAGAGACTATTACTCATTTGCTGGTTGAGTGCCCAAAGTCTATTGCTTTCAGAACGAGGGTGAAAGAATGGGTTACCAATACTACAACTTTAGAAATGCATTTCACACCATGTACAATTATTTTTGGATTTACTGGCAAAAAAATATGCAGATTGTAAATTTGATCTCACTACTGGTTAATTTCGGTATTTTTAGAGCAAGTATAAATCAGTCACAACCAATGTTGGATTGTTTCAAATGTGACTTGAAAAAATATTATATGGCGGAAAAGATAAATTCAAAGTTGGCAAGCAATATCACTAAATTTAATGACAAGTGGAACAAGTGGCTTAGCTTGGTATGATGTTTTATTGAAAAGCAGCTTCACAGATCCTGTTGAGTTGACAAGTGTCATAGCAGATACATAAACTTAATGAACATTGAATAGACATTTAATTAGTTTACGAATCAGTCAATTTGTATTAAGACTGTTGTAATAGAACTGACCATGCAAATTGTAAACAATAGAAGAATAGATATATTATTTTATTCATAAAACTGATTGGAAATAGCTAATAAGTTGCAGACTATATTATTAGGACTGCTATATATGTATGATAATCATACGATGTACATGTATGAGGACCTGAATAAAAAAAAAATAATAATAATAAAAAAAAAATTGAGAAGTATGCATACAGTTAAAAAACGACTGTGTTTAATAAGTAGGAAAATAGCAATAATTATATCTACTCACTCTCGATATTTGACAAATTGGTAATAAGTAAACAAGTAACGCATTAATTATGATGATTAAGGTAACCTATTTGGTACCAATTCATCGATCATGTATCATAACATATAAACGTAACTATTCTATTTTAGGATTAAGGGAGCAAAATCACTAACTTGTGCCGAGTTATATTGTTTAACCCTATCAGGCCTGGGGCCCCCCTAACAAACTTTCTGTGAACGTCAAAAATTGAGAGCTGACACTCCATGACTTTATAGTTTATTATATTGGGGTCATTTTGAGCCTATTTGCATATCCCCCCGGGTAGAGGATCATGGGTGAATTCAAGATGGCGGCCACATGGGGATACAAAAAAAAATGATGTTTTCGTCATTTTTCCTCAAAATTTCTGCTTTTCCGCGATGAAAAGTGGGCTAAAACTATTTTATTTCCCATCACATTAATATTTACAAATTTATCACGTAGTGTAGGGAAATAGCATAAATGAAAAATTATAAAAATATGACCGAAAAGTCGACCAAAAAAATGACGTTTTTGAAAATGACGTCACTGTGACGTCACCAAAGCGGCCATCTTAAATTTTTCTGGTATAGCTTGACCCAAGAGTAAAGTGTGGTAAATTTCAGCCACCTAGCACAAGGTGTAAGAAAGATATTTAGGGCGGCGGGGGGAGCGAAATGGCCACTCCCTAAGCCTGGACAGGTACCAAAAGCCCAGGCCAGATATGGTTAACGTACAGAGATGACAATTTGGTATGGGGCTGTTTAAGTGGTTGTAACATAGAATTTTCATGTAGGTATGTTAGATGTTGTGTCTCATGGTTTCATTGGGTTAGACATGCCTGTGCGCGTACAATTCAACCAAATGGCGAGATGTTCGTTAAAACACCCGAAAAGGCTAGTCCAAACATGTCAGATGAGATTATATGTCACAAGACCGAACCATTTATATAGAAAAGACAAAACATATACTTGTGTTGACTTGTATAGGTAAGACTTTAAAATTATTTTAGTTTGAAGATGATTCCATATGTATTTTGTTGAAGCCAACCTGGCCTGGACTTTTTGTGACCTGCCCAGACCTCCCCCTCCTCTAAATATTGTGCTATCCTTGAACTAGGGAGCTGAAATGACCACACTATATCATTGGGTCAAGCTCTAACAGAAAATGTAAAAAAAAATCAAGATGGTCGCTTTGATAACGTCACAAAGACGTTATTTTAAAAAAATATGCATTTTTTGTGTGTTTTTTGTGTGCAAATCTTGCATGATCAATTAATATATAATAATCTGATGCGAAATAAAATAATCCTTGTCTAATTTTCTCGCACAAAAGCAAGAATTTTGAAGAGAAATTATGAAAACATCACTTTCTGGTACTCCACATGGACGCCATATTTAATTACCCATAAACCTCTGCTCGGGGTTTATGCAAATAAGCTCAAGTTACGGAGCGTCAGCTCTCAATTGTTTGTCGTTCCGTAAATAGATGGAAAGTTTGGTAGGGGGACATAATGGTCATAGTGCCTCCCCCCAGGGCTGGCAAGATTAAAGAGAAGAAGCTTTATTGATAATACTATGAGATTCTAATCGAATATCAAGTCTATCCCGTGGCAAAATTTGAATATTAAAAGGTGTAATTACGTCTCTCGGACAGTTCAGCAAGTTTCACAGATCAAATTGCTGGGCCTAATATTGAATATTATGAAAATTATATTCATAGAAAATATCAACTTTCCACTTTAATTGTCAAAGTAAACCAGAACGGAGACTGAAGATTATAGATTTTAGCACGACGAGCAAATCTTTGAAATAGATTTGACTTTCCAGACCTTTGAAAGTATTTTTGTCTGGAACAGGGCGAAGCCCTATTCCCAGACTCGGTTGCCGTACAGCAAATTTGGCTGCTTGCCAACACTGGTACACGCACTATATCCGACTGACCCATGACTCGATAACTGCGCAGAGCCATCTGGCCAGCTTATGAGTTTGATTAGGCCAGCCAACGGGTGATGCGGTCAAAGGAATGAAAATCTGCAAGTTCACATTTTTTAACTCCGAATGGATAAAACCAACCAAAAACGTTTGTATATTTAGAGTAATTAGGCGAAGGCCTGTATTTTCACGGTATCGCCAGTCGTATCTTTTACCTTGTTTTGTTCACATTGCTCGTGATTTAGTGGACTATGTTTTTGGCTCTTGATGTCGAACAACCTCATTCCCACACCCCATATTAAACATATTTGCCGTGCTGTTACAGCAATGCGTCAAATTTTATTGTGTAAACTATGCACATGGTAACAAGGGTTTCCACCGCACCTCGGGGTTTCCTTCTGGCGGAATTTTAGGCACGGATTTTCGTGTCAGCATTGCCCGCAGACGTGTGAAGTGGACGACCGTCGAAAAACCGGCCAAAAAATCTTGGTTTGATTCATTGGTAAGTATCAGACCATACTGTATTTACGTCCTTGAACTGAATCATTGTTTGTGTTGTTCACAGCCCATCATCGGACTCGCTTGCAACTTGAGCTGAAGGTAAACGTTTCGTCAGAATTCCTTTCTCAGCAACAACAACAACATTTACATTTCAGTGCTGGTAATGAGAAAATATTTGTCGTATAATTTGGCAATTAATTGAATTCTTATAACACGAAGTTGGCCAACTTAGATTCAAAGTATTT
>JAVTVY010031934.1:0-12846 GCA_036873755.1 Hanleya hanleyi | reverse complement strand
TACAGTCCTCTGTGGACAAGCTGATAGAGAAGGCAGCTGTAATAGAGCTTCCGGTTTCGGACACGTCACCTGGGTTCTATTCGCCGGTCTTTCTGGTCCCCAAGAAAGACACGTCCGAGATGCGCATGGTTATAAACCTAAAGCGCCTCAACAAGGACTACCTCACTCCACCGCCACACTTCCGCATGGAGTCCTTCCGGTCTATCCGGTCGGTACTCGGACAAGGGGAATGGCTGACTTCTCTGGATTTAAGGGATGCATACCTGCATATCCCGATACATCCGGGGGACAGGAAGTACTTGAGATTCAAGGTCGGCAAACGACGCTTCCAAATTCAAGTGCTTCCGTTCGGCCTATCCACTTCCCCTTGGGTGTTCACACGAGTGTTTACACCAGTGGCACAATTCCTGCACAGTCTAGGTATAAAGTATCACTTTTATATCGACGACTCCCTGCTAAGGAATGCCTGCAAGGAGCAGTTAATCCTAGACACCCAGTTTGTCTTAAGGATGTTGACTTCTCTGGGATACATCCCACACGAAGAGAAATCAGAGCTGATTCCTTCACAAAGGCGCAAATTTCTGGGGGTGGAATATGATACGCTACGAGCTCTCGCCAAACCCCCAGAAGATCGATGGCTAAAGATAACGACGAAGATACCTCAGTTCCTCAAGTTATCTCAGGCCAGGGCTTTACACTTTGCTGCGATAATCGGTCTCTTGACGTCAACACAGGACGTAACACCAAGAGGGCGGTTGCAGCTTCGTCCCTTAATGATTTACTTCAATCATCAATGGGTCGAAAGGCAGTTGAATCCGTGGATACCTGTAACACCACTAGTCAAACAATGCCTCCGATGGTGGCTGGATCCACTCAACGTTATGCCAGGTGTGTCCCTACTTCCGTTTCGTCCGTCACATCACCTGTTCACGGACGCATCTATGGAAGGATGGGGAGCCCACCTCGAGTCCAAGTCGACATCCGGGTTATGGACAATCGAGGAACGCTCGTACCATATAAACGTGTTGGAGTTTATGGCAGTGACACATGCCATCCGCACGTGGGTGAGCGTATTGACCGACAAGAACCTGTTGGTTGCGACGGACAACACAACAGTTGTGTCCTATATCAACAAGCAGGGGGGGACGAGATCTCCGCAATTACAAAGCCAAGCGGAAATCTTTTTCGGTCTGTGTTGGGACAACAACATATCAGTGTTGGCCAGACACATCCCGGGGGTACTGAACGTCTTAGCGGGTTCGCTTTCACGACGGAATCAGATAATTCCCACGGAGTGGCAACTTCACCCAGACATACTAAAACAAATAGCTCATGTCTGGGAGATGCCACACATAGATCTGTTCGCCACTACTGCCCCTGTTCATGTCGCCGGTTCCGGATCCGACGGCATATGCAGTGGACGCACTATCGCAGGACTGGTCAAGGATGGTAGCATATGCGTTCCCTCCTCCAGCTATCCTAGCGAAGGTACTTCAGAAGATCCGCGAACACATGTGTGTCGTTTACCTGATTGTTCCGTGGTGGCCAGCAAGGCCGTGGTTCCCGGAATTATTGGATCTTCTGGTAGATGTACCAAGACAGCTTCCGGTATGGCACAATCTACTGCGCCAGCCCGGAACGTCGACGTTCCACAGCCAACCAGGACTGTTCCACTACCACGTGTGCAAGTGCTCAAGCAGCACTTCGCTCAGGCGGGATTTTCAGCGGAGGTTGGGCGCCGAATGGCACAATCTATTCGACCGTCCTCTTCCGCTGTATACAACTCAAAGTGGGCAATCTTCGATCTTTGGTGTGGAGAGAGGGAGATTAATCCATCCTGCGCAACTATCCCTGAGATAGCAGAGTTTCTATTGTACCTGTTCAGGGATAGGGGCCTGGTGCCTGCTACGGTAGAAGGTTATAGAGCGGCCATTGCTCAACCTATTCTACTGGGTACTGGGATTAACCCCTCGACTGATCCAAACTTATCTGCACTAATCAAGTCATACAAGATAACTGGTCAGTCGGCTGTTCCGAAATTACGTAAGTGGGACTTAGCCTTAGTACTTCGGCAATTAGGAGAGCCACCTTTCGAGCCAATAGAGGCTATTGAGCTAAAATATTTATCATACAAAACTTCGTTTTTGTTGGCTCTTGCTTCAGCAGCTAGGGTGTCAGAGCTGCATGCGCTCAATAAAAGGAACATCAGACACTCTAGGAACTGGAGCAAGGTAGTTCTCACAACGGTTCCTGAGTTTGTGGCCAAGAATCAAGCCCTCTACGATTCCATATCTCGAGAGTTCACAATTCCAGCCTTATCTGATTTCCTTTCGTCCGGTCTTGAATCAGACATGTTAATGTGTCCGGTTCGGGCTCTTGCGTGTTACCTGAATCGTACAGAGGAGATCAGAGTGGGAAGGAGGCGTTTGTTTATCCCTTTCCATCCTAAAGCCAAACAAGAAATAAGTAAAAACACTATCTCGAGTTGGCTCAAAAATACGATTCGGCTAGCGTACTCCACGGCTACTGATAGGCAAGCCGCGCTTGTAAACGTTTCGGGTCACGAGATTAGGGCATTAGCGGTATCATGGCCTCTATGGTCCAACAGATCGGTGACTGACATTATGAGGGCGTGCTACTGGAGGTCAAACACGACATTTGCCTCCTACTATCTCCGGGACATGACGTTGGCATGTAACGACCTCTATTCCATCGGCCCACTTGTGACCGCACAGCGGGTGTCAGGGGGACCGAGGCCAGCATTATAGCTACAAAAGTCCGGGCGTACAGTTGTAACCCTGCTTGCGGGTGAGTGCATGTTTTCTCTCGGCCCCTTTCGAAAAAAAGGGGGGGGCGTATATTGCATCTCAGCCTTGAAGTCAGAGTAGCAACAGAGGTTCCCTGTGTACCATAGGCATACAGGTTATTACTGTTGTATGATTTCATGGATCCTCTGTGAGGTAGAAGATCTATGATTTCTACTTTGAACCTAGTCACTATGTATGGCATTTATCACTACCACGGATTGTATCAGTTTGCCCACCTACCTTACGGTGGCATTCTATGCAAAGAGTGGAAGTGAGGTAAGTTTTCAGCGCAAATAACAAAAAAAATTTACAAGTAAATTTTCTGTTGTTAAGCTAAAACTTACCTCACTTCCAGTGATGCCCACCCAACCTCCCCGCTATGATACATCCAGACCATGTATCGCAGTGGAACAAGAAGGAAGTAGAATTGTGGGTAGCTATGCAATCAGGTGACTAGCAGGGGAGATAACTGTGTCATTTAAATTCTTACTGTGATATTGCCTGTAGACAAGAAATGCAAAGAGTGGAAGTGAGGTAAGTTTTAGCTTAATAACAGAAAATTTACTTGTAAAATTTTTTTTTTTTACAAATATAAATCCATTTATGATTTGTTATTGTGATAATTTCAGAACCGTTCCATATACAACATCCTAACGTGATACAGTTGTTTCTCTTGACCTGAACTAGATGCCTATCGAAAATGCGTCGTGTGAGAAAGTATTTTGCAGAGTTATGCCCCTTGTCTAATAAAATCCGTCACCGCGATATCTACAGAACCATTTCATGCATGGCAACCAAACTTATTACATCTATTTATCTTCACGTAAATTAGAAGCCTATCGAAAATGAGTCATCTCGGACAATATTTTGCAGAGTTATACCCCTTTTTACAAATAAAAATCCATTTATGATTTGTTGTGATAATTTCAGAACCGTTCCATATACAACATCCTAACGTGATACAGTTGTTTCTCTTGACCTGAACTAGATGCCTATCGAAAATGAGTCGTGTCAGAAAGTATTTTGCAGAGTTGTGCCCCTTGTCTAACAAAATCCACTAATTCCTATGTTAAGTTTGCATATAATTTCTATATCATGTTTTTATACTATCACATTTATTTATTGATTGGATGACTGATTTATTCATTTATTCTCTTAGACAATGCAAAGAATGCTTGCAAATCTGTTTTGAAAATGACATACATGTGCCATTTAGTATACATGTACTGTATTTATCTAGCCATGTGTACTGTTGTTTTGGTGAGACATCGATACAGCTCTTTCAATTTATTCAAGAAACAAATTAATTTAAGGGGAGGAAAACTTTTTTTTTTCAAGGAAAGTACACTTACAATACCATGGGTAAATATTTCTTCCCACAAGCCAATCAATTGGTAGAGACACCCTTATTATAATAGCTGGGGTTCAGAGCCGAGGGGTTTGGATAGCGCAGCTTCATGTTTACAGTCCGAATTGAGTTTCCTAGTGAATTTTGCCACCGAATACCGGTGGCAAAAACCGACATGTATGAATCCCTGATTATTGCAATGTCCAAGCTGTATCTCTCTCATTGAAGTTTGAGAATTTCGTATTAGATGCATAGTATCATGTAGGTGTGGACGGTCCAGTTTGTTACCCGTTTCGAGGATTTTCTTAAGAGGCAGAGATTCATAGAAGTCGAAAAATTTGAGTATTTTTTACTCAATTTAGTCTATTCAGTTTTCAGTGTTTTTTTCATATTGAGTATTTCTTCAAATTTAACACCATTCCTAATGATTTTATATTGATTCATCCCATGAAATTATAGGGCTATTGAGTTTTCATCAAAACTTCGAAAAGTTTAGTGAAATTTGAAGGTCTGAATTGAGTTTTCGAATGAATTTTACCCCTGATTACCGGTGGTAAAACAGGACTTCTATGGATCCCTGAGAGGTATGGGCCTTCATTATCAATATCGTTATAGGCTAATGTACTTTCTCGTCCAGACTGTAACTTCCTGGCTACTTGGTGAAGAAGTGATTGCTTTTGTCCTTCATTTTTTTGTGTACAGAATTTGCTTGATGGATTTTCTTCATATCTTGGGTTTGTGTAGATGCAGTCCATAGTTCCATTGCTATGGGAAATATCCGTCCCTAATACCATTGACAAAACAAACCAACATTGGTAGTACAAACATCGTTAATATTGTATCAAACTATAATTATTGCAGAATTTGATCACAATTTCAAATGTCAACTATTTAACAAGCATGGTCAACAAATAGATTGCAAGTTGTGCTGCATATAATAGTTATAGTGCTGTAAAAATGATGATTTCATACACTGTATTGAATATATGATACTACCGACCAAGGCAAATAAAGTATCTGAAACCAATTGAACTTGTTTGGAATAAAGAGTGTGTTGGGCTGGTCTGAGTTTAGCAGATCTGCATATAAACTTGATCAACGATTCAAATGGCAAATGATCCCTGGATCTAACATGTCTGACAAGTTCTGATTGTTCTTCCATTGCAGGCTTATATCAAGATATACCAGGGAGAAGAACTTCCCGAACCCAAGTCAATGTTACAGGTATCATTATAAAGAGTCCTCATCTTTACCATATTCCCAAATATTAATGATATCGATTTTTCAGAGATCAATTTTGAAATAAAGTTATCTCTCACAGAGACTGGTACATGAACACAAAAGGTAAAGGAATCCAAAAACCTTTGCTCATTTTCACCTTTGATTGTCACACATTACATGCACCACCATAAGTTGAACTATGTTGACAGAATGTGCCAGAAGTTTGTGTTCTGCTTTGATAAACCAGTATCCGTTCCTTAATTTTATTTCTTTCAGGCAACAGCCGAAGCTAATAATTTGGCTGCAGTTGCAAATGCTAAAAATATGTACATAAAACAGATGGAAGAGGTAAGTTCTGTGTAAATTAGGGCTGTTCCATTTAAAAAGGTATGGGAGGGGCGGAAGGCAGCTTTGAATGATACCCCACCACCCATAGAAATTTTATTGGCCTTTCCAATTTTGTAACATGGATTGGAGGGAATTTCCTTCTTTACCCATAGAATAATATATTGAATGCCCCTCCCATACCTTCTTAAATGGAACAGCCCTTAGGAGAATGGGGTCCATAAATAGTCCATCCTAGTTTTAGTATGCAAAATATTCAAAATTTTTACTGTCATCCCCCTGTACACAAAATCTAACAGCATATATCAGAACAAGAAAACACGTGCAACTGAATCTGTTGTGTGAATAAGAGTGATATTCTTCCTGATGAACGGACAGGAGATGTTATAATATGAAATACTACTGTTCCTCCATTTGGTGATGAAAAGAATGGTAATGGCTGTATGATTAATGCTTCAAATGGCGATTTAAAATTGGAGATCGAAATGCAAAGAAATCCTGTTATAATCATGGGTTTTTTTGGCGGATCTTCTATTTGGAATCACTCATAGTTCTAGAGGCTTGGCCTTTATAATGATGAATTTTCTCTAAATCACACTACCCTATAATGTTTGCAATTTTTCATACCCCAAAACAGCAGTATATACAAGAGCTTATAAAGATATTAGATTCATGAAGTAACTAAGTTTATCTTCTGGAGTTTGCTCTGAGGAATAACAGAATCTGAAACTAGAACAATCTGATTGAAAACAGATCCTTAAGCCAATTATCTAACTGGATCTGACCACCTTCCTATCTTTTGGCTGTTCATTGACCTTCTTGCACCCTCTTTACGGCTACATCACATTTGACCATTCAACGGAATGTATGCCATGATATGGTAAGACAGACAATCTTCTTGCACAACTCCTCGGGATATATGACTTAGTCACGGTACACTGATCAATTTCAAAATATACAAAACTTAGAATTGCCTTGTTGGAGGGAAATATATTACCGAACCATAACCATTACAAAAAGTGATGAAGAATTATTTGTAATTGAAATTCATATTATCTGCACTCTCCGTCTTACTATTTGGTCGGAAATTGCCAGGACTTATGCAGAATTTCGGGCAGGAACGAACTTGAGATAGGTTCAGATCTAGTTAAAGAATCGGTTTCTGGATCTGTTTTTAAAGTTTTTAATCACATCGAAACTAGAAGAACATCATCCATAGTAGGTTAACAGTAATAATGTCAATTGATGTTTTGCGGAAAGTTACATCTGTGTTATCAAGCTCGATCTCTGTGAAGTAACAAGTTATCCAAAAATGAAGGTTCATTTTAATTTTGATTATACAGATTTTGGTTTCTTAAGGCATGAAAGATGTGCACAAGCATATTTTCAAGTCCACAAGGCTCTTGTTTCTGGATTGTGAGAGTACAAAATATTGGTACAGTAGCCAGGGAGGATACTTTTAAAATTACATAATCACAGATAGCCCGTAATCAAATATTTTTGATCATGACCTGATCAGTTTGTTATCTCCATTGTACAGGTGTGTGGTGGTGATAAACCGTTCCTTCATCCTGAGCACCTCGTGAAGGAGCACACGAAATGCTATGATCATTCACTCCAGCTGTTCCGCTCCGCCAAGAAAATGGGCGGGCCTGAATTCAGCCAGCCATTCGAGGAAAAACTAATAAAGGAAGTGGAAGAATCGTACGCGAGTTTCCAGAAGCATAATGACAGCAAAAACATTTTCAGCGCTGCCCGGACACCAGCTGTCTTGTTTACCATGATGATCGTCGCCTATATGATCGCAGGGCTGTTCGGCATTCTTGGACTCGAATCGTTTGCAAACTTGATGAACTTGGTGTTGGGTGTTTTCTTGGTGCTTCTTGTCTCGTGGCTGTATGTGCGCTACAGCGGGGAATATCGGGAGCTGGGGGGCCATATTGACCAACTGGCTGAAACACTCTGGGAAAAGGTGAGTCAAATCTAGCCAATTCTGTGGAACTGTAGCACATATGATTTACCTGTCAATCAAGGAGAAATTCAGTGTCGGATTATATTCTTGAACTTGCATCATTCCACCAACTTCCTGCTTCAATAAATATGTTCACCCCACCATTTCTGTGTGAGAATAATTATTCTCTGAGATTGAATTATGGAAAAAATGAAGGCTTAGACATTTGAAACTTTTTGAAATAGTGTTTGGGGATTATCATCTTTCACTTTATCATTTATTTTTCATGTACAGAACTCAAGACATAATTTTATGGATAACGATGATTCATTGAATTTGAGGAGTCATTATACATAATTAATATCTAGTGTTATATACACCCAGCTTCTATGTTCCTTTCAAAGATGTTCTCATATTTAGGCAGAACAAATTATATGCCCCCGTAGGGCTGAAGGGGTACTATTGTACTGGTCTGTCCATCTGTCTGCACACACGTCCATCTGACTTAATTCCTGAACAAGAACTTATGAGAAAAATGAACAGATTCTTTTCAAATTTGGTAGGTGGGTACCTCGCCTCAAGATCTTGCTTGGGATCATTTTTCATGCTGATCTTCCTGTACATATAGATGGTGCCACCTGGGGACCAAGTTAAAATTTTGTTTCCGGACAAACAGATTCTTTCCAAATTTGCTATGTTGGTACCTTAATTGTCTCAAGATGTTGCTTGAGATTGTTTTTCACTCCGATCCGCCTGTACATATAGATGGTGCCACCTTGAAAACTTTAATTTATTCTTTCCAAATTTGGTTTACCTTGGTTCAAGATCTCAATTGGGATTGTTTTTCACACCGATCTGCCTATAGGTGGCGCCACCTGGGGGTAAGTTAAACTTCCATTTCCGCATGCCTGTAACAACTTTTGAAAACCGGAATGGATTCTTTCCAAATTTGGTATGTGGGTATCTTGCCTTCATATCTTGTTGAGATTGTTTTTCATGCTGACCCATCTATAGGCGGTGCCACCTGTGGGCCAACTTAAAATTTTATTTCAGGATGATAACTTCTGAAAACCTGAATGGATTCTTTGCAAATTTGGTAAATCAAGATCTCACTTGGGATTGTCCTGCAGGTTGTGCCATCTAGGGGCCATACCAATAGAATGTAGACAAAAAGCTGTGGTCTTGGACTATTTTATATGCATTATGTTGATATTTTTCATTGCAGGCCATATCACCGCTGTATGCAAAAATAGTCCAGCAAGGGGTACAGCATGCCGTGGCTTCATCTACATCCACCTCCTCGTCCACGTCCAAGAAACGGAACTGAGCCTCTTGTGAACTGGCGTCCAATGAGAATAATTCTCTGCCTTTGTGTGCGAGTCTGTGGCATGGTATGATCAAGTTGACTGGGTTTCCAGGGCCAGAGAAAGCATGAATCATGACGGTTCTCAGGAAAACACACGTTACACTTGTACACCATATACACCCTGTACAAAATGTACATACATGTATAATAATCATTACTTATTAAAGGGACTATGTCATTCCTTGTGAAAGTCAATTTATTTTATCTATAAAATCAAATTTTTGGTCTGGATGATTCTAGATGTGTTCCTATCACTTACTGTACCTATTTGTGTATCCAGCCTGTCGGGTGTTGGGAGGCTTTATCTGACCACTGGATAAAATATTTACAAATTCAGCGTTCAGCTGCCATATATTAGATAGTACTTGGGAACCAGCTTTTCATATCATACATATATATGTGCAGGTCGGGGAAATGACTTATGGAGGTAAAAATGTGTTTTTCTTGAATAACTTTCTACCAGGGTTTTACTTTTGTCAATGGCACTGGAACACATGTGATCTAGAGAAATTGTTGCCTATCTAGTTCAGTAGATAGAAAATGATACATGTATGACGTTTTTATTCAAATTATACGTTTAACGTGTTCAAGCACCAAAACTATGTATCATTGTAAGTGGCAAAAATATGTTAACATTTTGTAACTATATCTGCGTTTATGCGCCATTGACAAAAAAAACTGCAAATTTGTCCACATTTTAAGTTATTTGAGAGAAACGAGTTTCTTACCTCCAAACCTGGAGAACCCTCGTTTCCCCTGACCTGATAAGGGTCAGTTTGGGCAAACCTGGTTGCACGGTATCTGTCCACATCATGTACATAGGCAGTGTTCATTATAACATGATACAGATCCCATTGCAAGTATATCCATCCATACAGTTACTATCATGTTATATATAGTCCACAATAACATAACACGTGCCAAATATATCATTTCTGCAAATCCAGCCTGGAGCTTCAACTATTTCATGTTCTTCTGGTTTTAAGATATAATTCCTAGTTTGTCCTTGTACCGTATTCTGTTTTCTCTGTGGACAAGTTCTTGTTTATGTCAGATTTCCTGTAAACTTTGTTATCCATTGTATAGTTGAGTATATTATCATAATCTATTTATTGTTTCCAAAAATGTACATTTGATCAAATATGATAATACACATACACCGGTGAAGGTGGCAGTGATCGACATAAATCATTATCAGATAAGACTATTTCATTTAAATGCACTAGTTGGTTTTGTGACCAGCTTAGATGCGCAGTGTCATTCATTCAACCTGCTCTGTAGCATGCCACAGTCCTGACAAACTGGCATCGCCTTCAGCCATTACAGAGACACTCTATAGTATAGACAAGACTCCTGTTTGTTCACTCTCATTCCAGATTATGAGCCATTTGTAAGACTTTTGTACTTTAATATTTGGTAAAGTTCTATTTTGTATTTGCAGACATCTTAAATACATGCATATGTATAACATTGTATCATCAGAAATTAGTGCTCTAGCTGCCAGTAAAATGTGCTTTAAGTTTATGGACCTGGAAATATTTCCCAAATACATGGCCAATTTATACTATATATTTTATCAAAAAATTATCCATGGTATTAAAGCGATCCAAATATTTGATCTCTAGAAGTGTTTTTCTGTCCACGAAATTATAGTTGATCTTAACAATAGGATGCTAGGTCATGTGGCAATGCCTAGAAGATTTGGTTCAATTGAAAACTAGGTCAGGAAAGAACCAGAAAAGCATGTAAAATCTCCCCTAGTTCACAACAAAAACTGTCATTCTTTAGTTTGTCGGATTGGGCTCCAATGTGGATTGACTGGAAAAAAGTAGATGTTGGTATCCTTGTACATTCTAGCTATCTCGACCATATGGGATCATATTTCAATTATATGACCCAGTCTGGATTTGGGTGTAATCGTAATTCAGTTAGGAGATCCGATCCTAAATCTCCCAAAATGTGGTGGTGATATCGTGAATCAAAGGATGATAAAGACTTTTTTGGATCGCTCACTGGAATCATGATAATCCAGTCCTGCTTTGTTGTCACATTCAGCGGAGAAATAAAGCTGTAGGTTAGTCCGTACTCGCCCTAGCTAATTATAGTTAACGACGCCACTGTGCAAGTGCCATAGGGAATAGTTCCCAGTAATACTAGTGCTTTAATTAATTTTTCAAAGTTTGATAAAATAGTGTGATTTATATTTCTGGCATATGTGAACATCTGTTCATCATGTTTTCTAATGTCTACCAACATGACCATAAAATATTATCCTGTAGAAACTTGGACCACAGCAAGAACATGTAAAATTCATTGATATTGTACGTTTTCTGTTAACTTTGTTAAAATGCCAGTCAAATCAGTACCCAGTATACCATGTATTCTGTATATTAATTATATTGAATGGCATTTAGTGTTGTGCAATCATTAGCACTGCTGGTATTTGGTATGATTGTATCACTGCACTGTGCATTTAATTGTGTGGAAATCCATCGTCTGATTGGTGGCAGTGAAACATACTCTAAAATTATTTTTAGTAACACTGTGTTTGTATGGCTGCGTAATACATTTGTTGATGTCGTTGTCGCCATCCCCTAATATTGTGAAAATCCTTGTGTGATAACATTAACATATTTTGCTGGAAATTGAGTGTGAATTACTGCTCGGAGCTCTGGTGTAGTGGCAATAAACTGTAAAGGGTAATTTTAGTGGGCCATACTTTTTACTGTCATAAATGATGCTGCCGAGCATGTGCCATATAGGAAATTTAGTTTTCATTTACCATTAATATGTAAATTGTCAATCATTTTTCAAAAAAGAGCAAACTGTTTATTAAACTTGTGAGTTTGATACTCCTTTTTTAATGAAAGTAAACAATATATCTGAAGATAAAAAGTAAAAAAAAATCACCAAATTTTGAAATGATAGAATTTCAAATTCAAATTTGCACACACATCAAAAGCACTAACTTTGTACAAATTGTATACATGTATATATAAGTTATATAAGTTTTCAATTTTCCAGTGGGAATTGTTAACTTCCCAGCAAAATTATGCAAATCTTTGATATTATTGAGTGGGAATTTTGTATATAGCGTTACCAAAGGACCTCTTGTATCATTATACCAATCTGTCCCTTTGCAGGTGAACTTGTTTGTTGAAAACTGTTTTATTACTCAGAAATGGCTCAAACTTGTGTGAACAAATAGGGTACATATTGTTCTGTTATCCTGCGATAATTTAGTTTCATGACATTCACAGGAGTTTTACAATAAACAGGAAAACTATGATGAACAGCCTATTTTATCAATTCTTTCCATCATAGCAACAATATGATTATGTTAACCAAAATCAGTCCAAAAATATTTTTAGGTGAGGGTAAAATATTCTGCATTACTCCGAAGTATCGTTTTAGCTAACATAATCTTTTTTGTCCCCCGCTACTTAGTAGGGGGGGACTTAGAAACACCGGTGTCTGTAATTCCGTAATTCCGTAAGATTTTCTTGTCCGGACAATAACTCGTGAACGATTTAATCGATCAACTTCAAACTTTGGGGTGTGCCTTGACATTGGCGAGAGGACGGTTGGGATTGTTTTTCAGCAATGTGCATAGCCATATTGGATTATAAGCATTTGGATCTTAGATTTTCTTTTCCGGATAATAACTCGTGAACGATTTAACCGATCAACTTCAAACTTGGGATGTGCATTGACACTGGCGAGAGGACGGTTGGGATTGTTTTTCAGCAATGTGCATAATCTAATATGGCCGCCGTCAGCCATATTGGATTATAAGCAGTTGGATCTT
>JAVTVY010031933.1:0-11996 GCA_036873755.1 Hanleya hanleyi | reverse complement strand
TTTGATTAACATTTGAAATACACAATTTTCGTGTCAACGAATGCAGGATTTAGACGGATTTATTTACGCATTATGCTCATATGCCAGTTTGCTTCCTGGGTGCCGATATTTTCTCTTATAGCTTTATACCATACGGGAAAACACCTTGCTAGATGGGGGGGGGGGGGGGGGGGGGGGGGGGGGGGGGGGGGGGGGGGGGGTAGGACAACATATTGCTAATGAAAGGTAACCTCTTTTGTTGTAAGTGTTAAGCTTGAAAATAATGTAAATTCTGTAGAAGAAATTCCAATGCTACGTTACATCGTTGTATCGCTTACAGGAATTAATATTTTTAGTCATTCATGTTACTATCACATAAGAAAAGTTACATATAACATGTATTGTAAATGTTTGGTGTATGTTTGAAACATTCATATAGAGTACATTTACTGTATCGTATACATATATATTTAGCATAAATCACATATCTAATACAGATTATGATGTCCCTCACTACACAACTAAATCGAATTACCACATATCTATGGGGAATAGATTTATTTTATGGGATTCAAATCGATAATAATCTGGACTATCTGCTTTTACTTACATTGTCCTGGTAATTTTCCGAAGAGATTATCTGTACACTATCACCTATCCAGGTGAAATGTTACACCCGCAGGTATTTTACTGGTGTTGTACTATGACACTATCCAGATGAAATGTTACACCCGCAGGTATTTTACTGGTGTGGTAATATGACACTATTCAGATGAAATGTTACACCCGCAGGTATTTTACTGGTGTGGTAATATGACACTATCCAGATGTAATGTTACACCCGCAGGTATTTTACTGGTGTGGTAATATGACACTATCCAGATGAAATGTTACACTCGCAGGTATTTTACTGGTGTGGTAATATGACACTATCCAGATGAAATATTATACCCGCAGGTATTTTACTGGTGTGGTAATATGACACTATTCAGATGAAATGTTACACCCGCAAAAAAAAAAGCAACCGAGAAAAATACGTTCTATTGTGAGAACAGGAGGAGGCGGGGGGATTGGCAGCAACAGCAAAATATGTTCAGATCATGCCTATCGGTAATTTGTTGTGATCGAGGTAAATAGGTAGCCGAATTCTCACAAGAAAATTCAGACGTAACCACTTGGAACTGTTGAGCCGACTGAGTCCAGAGAGCTGGATGTGGTGATATTTAGCCAGTTTGTTCCACTCTGATACTCGTCAGCCAGAAAAGTCTTAGTTAGTTATATATGTCCCGCATTTCTATCTACGCTGGAAGATAATTCTTATCTCGATTACAGAGGCGGGAATTCTTTTGGCGACGACGTGTTGAATGTCGGTTTTGGTGTCTACGTTAAAATAAAATGTTTGGAGCCCAGTCGTCAGAGAACAATCAACATGATAAATATAATGCATGAGCTTGAGGTTTCAAATATACACCCCGAGGTCAAATATACACCCCGAGGTCAAATATACACCCCGAGGTCAAATATACACCCCGAGGTCAAATATACACCCCGAGGTCGAGAAGAAGCTCTGTGACTGGTTAGTACTTAGAACACGGAAATGGGGACGTTGATCCCAGAACTACACAAGCGACAAGTACAATGTGGAACGCTTTTGGCGGATCTGGTTCTGGGTTTGTATCGGATTTGCTGCATTTCGTTTCACATAGATTGGAGGGCCTGATGATGTGAAATGAAGTCACCATGTGCATGCCCACTGTAAGCATGTTATATTGTAGTGAAATTGATCCTTTGCTAAGAATGTTTTATAATAAATGTTTTCAACTGAAAACAGTTTTTTTTGTCACTTTGTTTCAGCAGTCTCCAGTATTCAGAAGTGCTTCTATTATAAACACTTTTCAAACCGTGTTTTGATTATAAACACTTATTTGATTGTAGACACTTTATGAACACTTTCAAGTGAGGACAAGTCAATAAACACTAGAAGTGTTTTATTTTAAAACACTTTCAAAACACTTAAAGTGTTTTAAGACAAAACACTTAAAGTGTTTTAAAATTAATAACAATTTAAGTGTATTATCTTTATCTCAAAAGTGTCTTGTTGTAAAACACTAAAACACTAGCAAACAGTTGCATACACTACATGTACAGTGAAATAGCTAAAGGTGAAAATGCTCTTAACATTTGGGAATCGATGGATAGTTACGATCGAATTTGATCGTTAGCTTCAAATGTACTGTGAAAAACAGTAGAGCCATCCATCTTTCATTAAATTTATTTTAGCTCTTCGTGTGCACTGATTTTTATTGCTATCTCGCCGTGGTCTTAGATGTGTGTATTTACTGTTAATATTTCCAAGTACTGTTGTTCTAGTCAGTACGATTTGCAGAGACCATTTCCATGCAATCTTCAAAACATACTATGTACAAACTTGATCAAATGGAACTTTTGTCAAATTTGAATGGAAGGTGTTCTTTATACTTCGTTTTATCAAGCTATTGTACTACCGAATTACAGCGCTACAACCGGCAAGCCGCTCATCGAGTATATATACCTACCGTATTATAATGTTTTCTGTAAGAATAACTTTTATATGTATTAGAAACCGCAACGTTTTTTGTTAAAGCAATTTATCCTGGGGTCCAATTTATCCTTGTATAAACCAAGTATATTTTCTATTTTTTTTAGAATTTGCAGGTTCGGTGTCGTTCTTGATTCAAATACATAATTTCAGTGGACTGAGACATACATACTGTTATGCAGAAGTAAAATTTACAAACTTGTACAATCGGTAGGTCTACGCCCTGACTGTAAAATGCCAGAGACGAGTCGATTAGATGCATGGAGAGGTAAAATAAAGTCTCAAAACTAGCTTCAATATCTGGCAGAATCATCTCATAAACCAACATTAGAGCATGTCCAATCATGAGCGAGCATAATTTGTTTGGGAATTCGGTAATAATCAAATCTACGAGACATAATAGCGGTAATTACAAGATATATCTTTTGATTAACATTTGAAATACACAATTTGCATGTCAACGAATACACGATTTAGACTGATTTATGTACGCATTATGTTCATTGGCCAATTTGGTTCCTGGATTCTGATATTGTCCCTTATAGTTATATACCGTACGAGACACCATGTTAGATGGGGTGAAGGGGAGGGGTAAGACACCATATCGCTACTGAAGGTCATCTCTTCTGTTGTGAATGTTGAGCTTGAAAACAATGTAAATTCCGTTGAAGAAATTCCAATGCAACGTTACAACGTTGTATCGCTTATAGGAATTAATATTTTTAGTCGTCCATGCGATACTATCACACAAAAAAACGTTACATTTAACATGTATTGTAAATGTTTGGCGTACGTTTGGGACATTCATTTAGAGTATATTTAGTGCATGGTGTACAAAGATATTTAGCGCCATTCACCTATCTAGTACAGATTAGGGTGTTCCTCATTACACAACCATATCTAGTTACCTCACGATATCTATGGGACACAGATTTATTTTTTGGGATTCAAATCGATAATATTCTGGACTATCGGCTTTTACTTACATTGTTCAGGTAATTTGCCGAAGACAATGTCTGCTTTTACTTACATACACTATCCATTTGAAATGTTACACTCGCAGGTATTTTACTGGTATGGTGATATAGCACTATCCAGTTGAAATGTTACGCCAGCAGGCATTTGCTTGGTGTGGTGATATGAATTAAATGATTCGATTTAATTGACATTCAAATACCATGTGGTGAGTATTGGAAATATCATATTTTAGTTAGATATTAATGGTGTAGTGCAGTAAATGATATTGCCATATTAACAACGTCATAATCATGTTTGTATTGATGCAAATATTTATTTTTGACATAGTGTTACAGTAGCCAGGACGGGTAATGGAAACCTGCATAGGGTGTATTAATAACATGCATTAAATTCACGCATTTACTGTTCACACACGTCCCCTTTTTAGTCTTGATTTTAATCAACGTCACAAAACATTGTTGCAGAAACTCATAAAACAGGGCTATTCCACCAAGCGACTCCACTCAAAGTTTCTCAAATTTGGCGATGCATATCGCATGCTGATAGCAAAATACGAGCCTATCGTGCAAGATCTATGGCGTTACGTTTCCTAACTTGTGTCTAATTCCTCTTAACCCGGGGCTAGGGGCCGTATGAACTCATGTACTTCCAGATCCTCATGGTGATCATATGAACAGTCAAAATCAAAGCGTGACTGAGATACATCATTCTCTAGATGACGATTTTGCAACGATTATTATGGATTAAGAATACTGATCAGCGATACGGATTTTATATTTTTGGACAATCATGATATCTTGTCGGCATCATTTAAAACTGTTAACCGCTTCTCTCTTGCAGGAAACCAGCCTATGTTTATGTATACTATGATTGTCGTTTTGAATTTGGTGCTAATACTGTTATATGAAATATGGAATAGGTCTTTGGATTATGGACACGGATATTCTTTAACCCTATCTGGCCTGGGCGATTTGGGGTGTGTCGCAGCCAGCACTTTCCGCCCGCCCCCCCTATATATTTTCTCTACCACTAAGGCTAGAGCGCTGAAATTTACCACACAGTATCTTGGGTTCAAGCTCTACCGGAAAATGTAAAAAAATCCAAGATGGCCGCCATGATGACGTCACAGTGAGGTCATCTTCTCGGAAGCCATTTTCCCGCCTTTTTGGGGTCGATTTTTCGAAATTTTCATTTTCAGGGCCTTTTAGGCAAGGAAAATGTGAAGAAATGGACCGAAAAGATGAAAAACACGACTTTCGCGGATACCACATGGCCGCCATTTTGAATTTACCCATGATCCTCTACTCGGGGGTATATGAAAATAGACTCAAAATGGCCCCAATAAGATAAGCTTAAAAGTCACCAAGTTTCAGCCTCCACGATTTTGGCGTTTCGGAGCAGCAGAGAAAAGTTCACTAGGGGGGGCACTTTCCGCCCCCCCCTGCGCTGCAAAGGCTGGACAACGGCAGAATTATGAATGACGGACTAGACGCTTGTAATTCACCTCTTTTTAAGTCGCAATTACATGCCGGTTCATTCTGGCATAATTACAGCGAGGTCTATAAGCGTTTTCTCTAGGCAGAGAAATCGGATGACAAAGAACACCGCCTGATCGTCATACCAATAGTGATAAACGTTGATAAATGTCAGACCTGTGAATTAAGGGATTAGCAATTAGCTAGTCTCCATCTGAGCGGAACCTATATTTCACAAGAGTTCTGCTCTCTTCAGTCAATAACGGTCCGTGTAACCTTGTTAAGTTCAATTTTCGTTTTTTAACTGATTTAATATACCACATATGTTTTATATTGAGTAAGATTTACGTTGTACAGAACTCTCTGAATGAGACCACCCATTGGTAAGTCAAATGCGAGACAACCCGACAAGCGTCAACTATTTCGATATATTCAGAATCAGCATGGTGAATATGGTGATATGTATATATATATATATACCACGAAGATCAACCACCCAAAATTTCTCAAATTTGGCGAAACATATCGCATGATGGTAGCAAAATACGAGCTTAGCGTGCAAGATCTATGGCATTACTTTTCGTATCTTGCGTCTAATTCCGTTTGACCCGGGGCTAGGGCCGTATGAACCCACATACTACACGATCCTGATGATGTTCATATGAACAGTCACAATTAAAGTGTGACTGTGATCATTCTCTAGATAACGACTTTGCAACGAATATCATATGTATTAAGAATACTGATCAGCGATACGGATTCGAGATTTTTGAAACACAATGTCTTGCCGGCATCTTTCAAAACTGGTGACCGCTTCTCTTTTGCAGGAAACTAGCCTACGTTTATACTACGATTGTCTTTTTGAATTTGGTGCTAATGCTGTTATATGGAATATGGAATAAGTCTTGGACGACGGCTGATCAATGAATGACGGACCAGATGCTGGTAATGGTCATCTTTCTCAGAAATGTGACTAGGAATGTATACATTCGCTTGAAATTAATAATCAGGTTTTATCAGTCCTCGTCGCCGCTGTGTCAACTGAGCGACCGGGTGACGATCGAGTCCTGGGTCAGAATGGCGAAAGAAATTGTGCTGTTCGTGTGCGCCTACAAATGCTGAATTGTGAATTGAATACATCCCTTTAATGCTATCTACTTACTTTCAAGCAGTATTCATATTCGTGCACACCAAGTTAAAAGGAGAGAATGATATATAAGCGAACACTTGTATCACTGCTCTATCACACGACATTGCCATTGTGCGGGCATCGAAGAACCAAGCATGATTCAACTAGTAAAGCTCCAGTATACAAGTTTAAATCTACTATTGCTCGCAAACATTTTGTTCCAGATACTAGTATCCCGGGAAGGAGTACGCATTGTGTCCATTCTGTATATTCTTTATTTTACCTCATTGTTTCGTTGTGACGATGTTGGCAGATCTCTGTTGGAGGTTCGTTCCCGTCTTCATGGCGACTAGAGGCAACACTCACTGGTTGGAGCAATATTACTCTCACGTGAGGGCATTATCATGCACGCCGGAAACTAACGCAGGATACATACAGTCCGTTCGTCCGATCAAAATAAAGCCTTCTAATACGAGGTATACTAATTCCGCTTAACTCATGGTGTTAAAACGGCCTATCCCCGAATGAATATCTACAATAATTAAGCCATTAATTAAAAATTGTACTTAACAATTCTGAGCTGGAGATGTATCTGTATTATAACGAATATCATAAATGCTGATTTTCTGGATACTATTGAAATGTATCGAAGATGGAAATGCTGAAAAGGAACACGACGGAACGGCAGCTTTCCCGCTAATAACTGGGGGATTTGTTTAGTCATTGATTATGAACTGTTTTCTGCGGATGATCAGTATCCAGTGATACATATCGAATGCAAACGTTTCATATGCTGTTGTCGAACTGGCCAATTCGTCGATAGTGTCGCGTGGGAATGATGAACATTCTGCCTTTGAAGCCCCAGTCACACTGTCAAGAATTGGGTGGAGAATGCCGGCAAGTGACCACGAATATTTTAATCTGGTCGATTCGTGTCAATTCGCCTGCAGGGGGCTTCTTTGAAACTGTCATACGAATTCCTTACGCATGCCGTAGGTTCCTTGTACGACAGCCATAAGCATTTAACGAGAATCATCAAGAATGAGTACGCATGCAGAACGATTCAATGAAGAACGCCCTACGCGTCAACACGGCAGCTCGTGAACCCACTACGAATGCTCGATAATCAGCTACGAATAAGCACGTATGCAGTACGATGTGAGTACGAGTGCAGTACGAACCTGTTACGCTGTCACACGACACACCAGGAGGTCACGCAAACCTATATATATGATCCGTCTTCTATGAAATGTACAACATACGATGGTCTTCGCGAGAGATCGTGGAACAATCCTATGAAATCGTACGAGATTCGCGAGGAAGCGTAGCCTATTCTTCATGAAACGTAGCGCCAGCGTGGGTATTCGTAGTACTGTCGCGGTTATTCGTAGTACTGTCGTGGGTATTCGTAGTACTGTCGCCACACATCGAGTTGAATTCTTCTCAGTATCGTAGTATGATCGCGCAAGAAGCGTAGAATGCGTTCAACAATCATCGTACAATGCGTACGGCATTCTTGCTGATTTGTGATCGAAAGAACTACTACGACTACCCACGAATATACACGATATGAGGAGAATGCATGCGAAAACGCTGTAGGATGGTGCCAAGAATGCCATACGTATACCATTTAATCGTACTTGGCCGGCGAATGTTTTGAACATTTCAAAACTTTCGTACTCCCTCCGAGAATAGGCAAGAACGGTCACGATCTGCGACGAACCCCGCAAGATGCCAGTACGAATTGCCAAGCATGAACACGATTTTCCAGTTCGCGGTGATTCGCCTACCCAATTCTTGACAGTGTGACTGGGGCTTAACAACCAGGACAGTTTGCGGTAATTTCGATCAGAGAACATTTTTCAGCGATCGGAATATGGCTATCTGAACCGCTTTATTGCATTTTGCTCTTGAGAATATAATTTCCAAAATCTCTTGAAGTGTTTTGAATACTGATGAGTGCAAATCTTCGAGATGGACATTGGCTGTCGTTTTAATACCTGATCACACGAAGAAGGTCATATATCTCAAGGTTGTTAACACTCTCACATATCGAGTAGTTTTATCGCCCAGGAATTATTTCAGGTATGCGGTATATGTTATACAGATACATAGCTGTGCTTCACCTTACCCCAGATCCTGATTATGTTTCAAATTTTCCCTTCAATTGTTTAAGGACCGCACTGCGGTGGCCTGATGGATAAGGCGTCTGCCTCGTAAGCGGTAGGTACTGGGTTCAATCCCTGGCCGGGTCATACCAAAGACTTGAAAAATGAAAATTGTTGCTTTCTTGCTCACGCTCAGCATTAACTGGACAGAACAATGACTGGTTCGCTCTGTGTCAGTATAATGTGAACGAGTGGAGTGTCATGTCTGCCTACGACATGATATTTCAGTGGGACCGCACTATAAAATGGCAGCATTAGATCTGCTCCGTTACATGTACGTTCCCACGCCCCTCCTCTTAGCCTCCACTCTCTCTCCTCCCTTCCCTTCCCGGGCGTGATATAGCTGAAAAAATGTTGAAAGCGACGGTAATCCGTATTCACTCATTCACTCACTCACCCACCCAAAATAAGTAGAGTCCGTTGTCGTGCATTATATGACTGTTTCAGAATGTGGGCAAGATTGATACTTCACAGTCCCATTCCAGATACATCATAATTTAGATCACGAATTTACGAATAAAATCATATGGATTAAGAATACTGATCCGTGATACGGATTTGATCTTCTTGGAACATATCACGATGCCTTGCTGGCATCATTGAAAACTGATGACTGCTTATCTCTTACAGGAATTTAGTCTAGTTTTTTGTATACTATGATTTATCAAAGCGTGACTGAGATACATCTTTTTTTAGATGACGACTCTATAACGAATATTATGGATTAAGAATACTGATCAGCGATACGGATTTGATATTTTTGGAACATCATGATGTCTTGCTGGCATCACTGAAAACTGTTGACCGCTTCTCTCTTGCAGGAAACAAGCCTATGTTTATGTATACTATGATTGTCTTTTTGAATTGGTGCTAATACTGTTATATGGAAAATGGAATAGGTCTTTGGATTATGGACGCGGATATTCTCTAATGGACGACGGCTGGATTATGAATGACGGACTAGACGCTTGTAATTATTCTCTTTTTGGTGCTAATGCTGTTATATGAATTAGGTCTTTGAATTTTGGACGCGTAATTTTTGTAATGGACGATGGTTGAATATTGAATGACGGACTAGCTCAAATTATATTACTATCGGTTATATTCCAAGATTTGATTGGCCAGCGACGAAAAATTATATTCGTAAAATCCTTCCGTCTTTTGCTTGCACGAAGGCAGCACCTGGAAATGAATATAGTAAGCTAATATAAAGCGATCCCAAAACTCTGTATTATATCGATTTTCCTTTTACACAGACGTTGGTTTTAGCAGTCAAATCAGCCAATCCTGTCCGGGAAGGCCGTTGACGTAATGAAATGTTTGGAAATCCTCAACACGTACGAATCCTGTTATTTGACTGCACGAAGCGTTAACATGGAATGAAAACGAAATTTTCGAACAAGCATGCTGTATTTTGAGGATTAGAGGACATCAATGCTGGGTTCATCATCGCAAATAGTCGTTGTTACCGACGTTGCTAATAACGCACTGCCAATCAAACCAAATTTCTTGAACGGCAAAACCAACATTTAACGTCCCAACTTACTCAATCTCTATGTGACCAAACTGAATAACAGTTTTTGCAGATTTGGATGTCTTTTGGTTTGTGGTAACAATTTTGCTCGCGAAGATTATCTCCTCTATTCAGGAGATCTGCCAAATGTGTGAGTCAGAGCTCGGAGAGATTATTTAGATTATATGTCTAATGGATCGATCGTTCGAAATGATAGAATGATCGAAATGTACTTTGAATATTTCTGCCAGAGTTGACCCGACACGACGTTCGTGAAGCTATGACATTCAACTATAAATGCCATTAAAATCTGCCTTGAAGGGAAGATCAAACGGGTACCTAACGTTCAGTCCCGAGAATACGGTGAATCATCGGACGTAGCCTATAGTATCTTAGCCGCGTTTTCATTGCAGCTGCTCATGTGGAAACTATGAAGTAGCACCGGCTTAAGCGGATTTTAAATGCGCCAGCTCGGGAGCTGTAATGTCAGATCAACTCAAACACCTCATCTGATGTTAACGGATGAGCATCGTGGACGTCTGATGGTTTAAACGCCTCAACATGGGGTAACCTGGTAAATGCAAGAATTCCCCGAGAAAGTAACCTGTAATGCCCGACGTCGTACGGCGTAAATTTCACACCGAAAGAATAAACCTACAAATATTTGTCGACGGACATGTACAGAGGGCGGGCGTCGTGGACCAACAGTCCACTAGCAAAATCCTGCTTTATACATGTAATAAATTGGAGCCATATGCAAGAGGTAGGATAAACTGACGACGTCTGGCGACTAAAGAGCAATCATATGACACCACAGGGAAACTTCCCTCGGCACCTCACGTTCAGATCCGAGAATACGGTGGATTCTCGGACGTAGCCTTAGTATCTTAGCCTCGCTTTTATTACCGTTGTTCTTGTGGAGACAATGAGGTTTCCACACGGCCCCTAGCACCGGCTTAATCGGAATTAGATACGGTAGCTGTGATGACAGTTCAGCGCAAACAACTCATCTGATGTTAATGGATGAGCATTATGTACGTCTGATGGAGTAAACTCTTCAACATTGGGTAGTAGAAGAACTGAATGGAGGAATACCCAGAGACACTAACCTGTAATGCCCGAAGTCGTACGGTTTAAATTTCCCACCGAACCAATAAACCTACAAATATTTGCGGTGTGACATGACGTGCACCAGCAGAATCCTGCCTTATACAGGTAATAAATTAGAACGATATGCAAGAGGTGGGAATAATATTATGTTATTAACCAAGTGTTTTCATATTGGCCTTGTTATAGGTCCGAGGTCTGCCGTATTGGCCTGAGGCCGCAGGCCGAGGCCAATACGGCTGACCGAGGACCTTTAACAAGGCCAATATGAAAACACTTGGTTAATGACATTTTTATTAAATAACTCACTTACATGTATCAAGGAATATTTTAGTACTGCGACTCCCCCAAATCAAGATATATATATCTTCCTTCACAGTAGGCTCATTAATTTCCCACGAATAATGTGGTTTCAAAGTATCGTTATAGTCGGAAAGTAGATACTCTCTACCGTAACTCTTTAATCAACGGCGATAATCGGGATGTTGAATATTGGGCGATCATCTTCAACCTGGGCTGGGTTCTTCAACGTTGGAAACGGGAGTCAAAAAGAAAAAGCAGATGAAATTTCAATTGTTCAATATATATCGTGAAAGCAATATACTAATTTTATTTGATGAGAACGGCGAGACAAAATACACCCTTGAAATATGGTGACTTGATCCAATTGCAGTCCCTATTCAATGGTGATCGAAGACCTATGGAGGCCCTAGTTTTCAACATCATCATCCAGGTGTTTCCTTCTGTCGGTTCCATCCTCATGTGAAGAACTCTACTAGCTGTAAGTGTGGCATCATCTTCTTTCTTAAATTATTACTGCGGTCATCGCTTTGTTCATCAGTGCACTATGGCAACTGTTGGATCACTGTTTTGTTGTCTGCTTGTCCTTGGCAAGTCAATGTCACGCTCGCGTCACTATAGTCAATTTCAGCACAGAAGATCGAAAATTATCACAGAACCTAACGAATATCCGTTCAAAGTATGAGAATACAGTGACATCATTCGGAGAATATTACGAATTGAGGATCATTCATCGTCAACGTCGCCATGTTGAAAGTCATATTGACCC
>JAVTVY010031932.1:0-12977 GCA_036873755.1 Hanleya hanleyi | reverse complement strand
GCTATTAATTAGTTTTTCTCTGTTTTCCAGTCGTTACTGTTACTCCTGCAAAACTGTTACTTACATAAGCTTTTGGTTCATTATTGGAAACTTGAATTTATTTATGACGAATTAGGACTCCACATTTGGTACGTAGGCTATACTGTCAAACTTTCCTGGGATTTACTCTAATTTTTCCTTATGTCAAATCACTCATTTTCAGTGGTTCAACCTTGACCTGAGCTGAACTCGCTTGGGGTGGCTCAACGTAGAGGTCCGGGATATATCTTGCCACTAGGGGACCGTTAGTGTACCTTATGTTTCAATTCATATGTTTTACCCGCAAGGCGAGCTTCACCCCTCACTCTTGCATAAAGATAACTCAGCAATAATTTCTTCTATATGATATTTTATTATATTCCTCAACCGTTACTAAACACACAATATTTAACATTATCTAGGTACTAATTTGCTATTGGAAATCGGACATTTTCTTCCCTTTTCTTCTCCGTATCTAAGCCGATATGTAGTACCTTAATTAATTATGCTAGTCGACCGGTTGGGTTCGTTAGCCCGCTCCTCGGATGTTGTTTCTATGTCTATCTCAGGGGAATACGCCCGTGTGTATGGATGGGGAACATGCAGGATGGGACGACTACCATAGGGTCACCAAACGCCACACGCGTTCTGGATCTCAGATTCTGTGAAGGACCTTACACAACTGGTTCGAGTCATTTGTGTAATTACCGAATTTTGTACCTTTATATTAAATGATGTAACTTTTGTCGCATTGCAACGAGCACATATACCGTGAGAAGATATAACTTTTGTGAATAGCTGTCACAGTGAAACGTTATTTCACACGATAAAGTCGGCACTGGCCGTCCATTTCTCCGAACTAAAAACTCTGGCTAACCTCTTTGAATATTCCAGGAACAGTTATCTACAACCCCCAAATATTATTAAATTTCATACTTACAAACTGCGTTCTGATCTGTTATCAAAGCTGTCTCCTCTCAGGAAATTTCCTAACATTTGATACCAGAACTGTACAACTGTGTTCCCACACTCTCGGCGCCAAGAAAGTGGCTAATGCCTAGAGCTCAGAGATTGAATTTCAGTCGAAGTTACCAGGAGACTGCCCGACTTTTGGCGTTTTATAGTACTTTTGGTCACACCCTTGCCAAATTTCAAGGCTCGGGTACAGTCCTACAGTCACGTCAAGTGAGAATTTCCCTGATATACCTCAGGTACTAGAGTGCGGATATACATACTTCTATGGTATAAGCCCAATGGGGAACCCACGCATGGACATTTGCCGTATGGAGTGTGTTCCCTCGTTTTCTCTTCCTCACTCTGTATTATACGATGGTAGTGGTCCAGTGGCCATTGAGTAACTTTCGCTGAAAAGTTCTGACTGCGCATGCGCAGTACATTGGCAGGCCTGATGTGAACGTTTTGGGGTGGCCATGTGGGGTATCAGTTTTAAGCACTCGTATAGTCCGACTGAACGGGTGTGTCGTGGAAATACCGTCAATCTGCGCATGCCCAGTGGAAAAAGCGCACGTTTTGGGGTAGAGATGGGCCAATATTTGTCCGAATGGGTGGTGTGAGGTGTCCTATCGAAGCACTCCTGGAGGAACGTCCGATTGCATGGGTGTGTCGTGGCAATGCCGTCCAGGTGCGCATGAGCACAACATTCGGCCATGTTCTCTCTGACTCTGACCTGTTTGTTCTAATCGTCGTCGGGCAGGCCAGGATACTGTTACGGCAATATGTCCTGGAACAGCCGTTTGCGCATTTTGATCGCATTTTGCAGGGCCTTGTTGGCTGGTAGCCCATATCCTCTTTCGAGTGATGCTTGGTCTTCATGATGGACCTGTGCGTGGGGTCGTCTATTATTTCAAGCGGTAGCAGGCTTTATTGTTGATAGATCGCCATGGCTGTTTTCCTGCAGGGACGCATTTGGATGTTCGGCTGTTGTAAGTTATCCTGTCAGGCGTTCTCGATCGCTGCAGCATGAATATTAACAGCTGCAATCATAATACGATCCCAAAAAGTATGTTCCTCCACATTCTGGCTTCCCTGGGACGTGGCCTGACTATCTGAGGTCAAACTCTCCGTATCATTAGATAGACTCTCAGCAGTCTCTGTTTCGGACTCTCAGAACCAGGTGGCATATTCTCAGCATCTGCATCGGCTTCTTGTGCCTCGGTGTCTTCAATCTCATGTATATTCTTCTAGTGTCGCATCATATCGTAATGTCTGGCGAACGTGCGTTCGCACTCAGAGCAAGCATAAGTATGGTGTTCTATTTGTGCCAATTTGATCTCGCGCGTCGACTCGCGTTTTGGTTTACAAAAGTGCACATGTCTGGGGAGCATGTATTACTATAATGTTCACAGCTGTGATTTTCGATTCTTGTAGCTCCTGACCGGTGTTGGTAATTTACTGCAAGATAGCAAGAATGACAAGATATTTTGCATGCATGGAGACTATGTACAACATAATATATTTGTTTCGCTGTCTGAAATGTTTTTTTTGCTGATCAATTTTCGAATACTGGTACCTGTATTCCACAAAATGCACACGCCTCAATCGAGAGGACAATTCGCATCTATTAGCTTGACTAATACGTCAATTAAATTCAAGTTTCTAATAATGAACAAAAGCGTATGTAAATAACTATTTTGCAGGATTAACAGTAACGACTGGAAAACAGAGGGAAAATAATTAATCGCTTGTGTAGCTCAATGGAACTGTGAGATCTAACATTCTGGAGACATCCTGATGAATGTCTCCTGATAAAACGCGCCACGTTGCATTTTATCTCGAATCATACAACCCTTTTTGATAGTAAGGCTTTGTTTTCTGCCATTTTAGACGAGTGACTATATGCTGTCAAAGTAAAGGTGAGGTGTGGGGTCATTTCACTTTCGTTTTCGGCCGGAAAACAGTAAGATCCCACATTTCCTTTGAGCTACACAAGCTATTAATTAGTTTTTCTCTGTTTTCCAGTCGTTACTGTTACTCCTGCAAAACTGTTACTTACATAAGCTTTTGGTTCATTATTGGAAACTTGAATTTATTTATGACGAATTAGGACTCCACATTTGGTACGTAGGCTATACTGTCAAACTTTCCTGGGATTTACTCTAATTTTTCCTTATGTCAAATCACTCATTTTCAGTGGTTCAACCTTGACCTGAGCTGAACTCGCTTGGGGTGGCTCAACGTAGAGGTCCGGGATATATCTTGCCACTAGGGGACCGTTAGTGTACCTTACCTTATGTTTCAATTCATATGTTTTACCCGCAAGGCGAGCTTCACCCCTCACTCTTGCATAAAGATAACTCAGCAATAATTTCTTCTATATGATATTTTATTATATTCCTCAACCGTTACTAAACACACAATATTTAACATTATCTAGGTACTAATTTGCTATTGGAAATCGGACATTTTCTTCCCTTTTCTTCTCCGTATCTAAGCCGATATGTAGTACCTTAATTAATTATGCTAGTCGACCGGTTGGGTTCGTTAGCCCGCTCCTCGGATGTTGTTTCTATGTCTATCTCAGGGGAATACGCCCGTGTGTATGGATGGGGAACATGCAGGATGGGACGACTACCATAGGGTCACCAAACGCCACACGCGTTCTGGATCTCAGATTCTGTGAAGGACCTTACACAACTGGTTCGAGTCATTTGTGTAATTACCGAATTTTGTACCTTTATATTAAATGATGTAACTTTTGTCGCATTGCAACGAGCACATATACCGTGAGAAGATATAACTTTTGTGAATAGCTGTCACAGTGAAACGTTATTTCACACGATAAAGTCGGCACTGGCCGTCCATTTCTCCGAACTAAAAACTCTGGCTAACCTCTTTGAATATTCCAGGAACAGTTATCTACAACCCCCAAATATTATTAAATTTCATACTTACAAACTGCGTTCTGATCTGTTATCAAAGCTGTCTCCTCTCAGGAAATTTCCTAACATTTGATACCAGAACTGTACAACTGTGTTCCCACACTCTCGGCGCCAAGAAAGTGGCTAATGCCTAGAGCTCAGAGATTGAATTTCAGTCGAAGTTACCAGGAGACTGCCCGACTTTTGGCGTTTTATAGTACTTTTGGTCACACCCTTGCCAAATTTCAAGGCTCGGGTACAGTCCTACAGTCACGTCAAGTGAGAATTTCCCTGATATACCTCAGGTACTAGAGTGCGGATATACATACTTCTATGGTATAAGCCCAATGGGGAACCCACGCATGGACATTTGCCGTATGGAGTGTGTTCCCTCGTTTTCTCTTCCTCACTCTGTATTATACGATGGTAGTGGTCCAGTGGCCATTGGGTAACTTTCGCTGAAAAGTTCTGACTGCGCATGCGCAGTACATTGGCAGGCCTGATGTGAACGTTTTGGGGTGGCCATGTGGGGTATCAGTTTTAAGCACTCGTATAGTCCGACTGAACGGGTGTGTCGTGGAAATACCGTCAATCTGCGCATGCCCAGTGGAAAAAGCGCACGTTTTGGGGTAGAGATGGGCCAATATTTGTCCGAATGGGTGGTGTGAGGTGTCCTATCGAAGCACTCCTGGAGGAACGTCCGATTGCATGGGTGTGTCGTGGCAATGCCGTCCAGGTGCGCATGAGCACAACATTCGGCCATGTTCTCTCTGACTCTGACCTGTTTGTTCTAATCGTCGTCGGGCAGGCCAGGATACTGTTACGGCAATATGTCCTGGAACAGCCGTTTGCGCATTTTGATCGCATTTTGCAGGGCCTTGTTGGCTGGTAGCCCATATCCTCTTTCGAGTGATGCTTGGTCTTCATGATGGACCTGTGCGTGGGGTCGTCTATTATTTCAAGCGGTAGCAGGCTTTATTGTTGATAGATCGCCATGGCTGTTTTCCTGCAGGGACGCATTTGGATGTTCGGCTGTTGTAAGTTATCCTGTCAGGCGTTCTCGATCGCTGCAGCATGAATATTAACAGCTGCAATCATAATACGATCCCAAAAAGTATGTTCCTCCACATTCTGGCTTCCCTGGGACGTGGCCTGACTATCTGAGGTCAAACTCTCCGTATCATTAGATAGACTCTCAGCAGTCTCTGTTTCGGACTCTCAGAACCAGGTGGCATATTCTCAGCATCTGCATCGGCTTCTTGTGCCTCGGTGTCTTCAATCTCATGTATATTCTTCTAGTGTCGCATCATATCGTAATGTCTGGCGAACGTGCGTTCGCACTCAGAGCAAGCATAAGTATGGTGTTCTATTTGTGCCAATTTGATCTCGCGCGTCGACTTGCAAAAGTCGACGCACGACGCGTGACGCGAAAAGTCGACGTCGTGTTTTGAAACGCGACGTCGCCCTTTCCGTCGCGCGTCGCGCGTCGACTTTTACAATGTTAAAGAGATAGGCCAAAACTCGACGTCGTGTTTCAAAAGTCGACGTCGCCTTTTGGCCTATCTCGACGCGCGACGCGCGACGGAGAGGGCGACGTCGCCTTTCAAAACGCGACGTCGACTTTTTGCGTCGCGCGTCGTGCGTCACCTTTTTGAAGAATCAAAACGCGACGACTTTTTAAAAGTCGACGCGCGACGCGCGACGGACATTCGCGTCGCGCGTCGCGTTTTGGTTTACAAAAGTGCACATGTCTGGGGAGCATGTATTACTATAATGTTCACAGCTGTGATTTTCGATTCTTGTAGCTCCTGACCGGTGTTGGTAATTTACTGCAAGATAGCAAGAATGACAAGATATTTTGCATGCATGGAGACTATGTACAACATAATATATTTGTTTCGCTGTCTGAAATGTTTTTTTTGCTGATCAATTTTCGAATACTGGTACCTGTATTCCACAAAATGCACACGCCTCAATCGAGAGGACAATTCGCATCTATTAGCTTGACTAATACGTCAATTAAATTCAAGTTTCCAATAATGAACAAAAGCGTATGTAAATAACTATTTTGCAGGATTAACAGTAACGACTGGAAAACAGAGGGAAAATAATTAATCGCTTGTGTAGCTCAATGGAACTGTGAGATCTAACATTCTGGAGACATCCTGATGAATGTCTCCTGATAAAACGCGCCACGTTGCATTTTATCTCGAATCATACAACCCTTTTTGATAGTAAGGCTTTGTTTTCTGCCATTTTAGACGAGTGACTATATGCTGTCAAAGTAAAGGTGAGGTGTGGGGTCATTTCACTTTCGTTTTCGGCCGGAAAACAGTAAGATCCCACATTTCCTTTGAGCTACACAAGCTATTAATTAGTTTTTCTCTGTTTTCCAGTCGTTACTGTTACTCCTGCAAAACTGTTACTTACATAAGCTTTTGGTTCATTATTGGAAACTTGAATTTATTTTACGTATTAGTCCGGCGAAATATGAAGACATTGACAAGCTAATAGATGCGTATTGGCCTCGCGATGGAGGGGTGTGCATTTTGTTGAAGACAGGTACCAGTTTTCGAAAATTAATCAGCAATATAACATATCTGACAGCGAAACAAATAAATTATGTGGTACATAGTCTCCATGTATTTAACATACATCTTGCCATTCTTGCTCTGTTGCAGTAAATTCTCAGCAAATTGCCAACACCGGTCAGAAGCTACAAGGATAGGAAATCGCAGATGTGAACATTTTTTTTTTTCGAAATTAACACCCCAAATCACAATACAAAGAAAAAATACGAGACAGAACAAGACTATATGATACGATACAATACAATAAAATACAAAATAATACCATACATTACAATACAATATATTACAATTCAAAATATTACAACTCAATACATTACAAAACAATACAATTCTAAACAATACCATATCATACAGTACGGTGAAATATACCATAATACAACACATCACAGTACAAACATACGGAAGCGTATTAGTGCCAGTGTGAAAAAAAAAATTCCGAGATTTATCTCCTAATTAGGACATAATATCTCCTAATTTTTTATCTCCTAATTAGGACATATTATCTCCTAATTAGGACTTATTATCTCCTAATTAGGAGATAATTATCTCCTAATTAGGAGATAATTATCTCCTAATTAGGAGATAAATCGCGGAATTTTTTTTTTCACACTGGCACTAATACGCCACCTTTACATAAAAGAAGAAAGTTAACAAAGATTGTGAATTTTATATAATACGTTTGTACAACGTATAGTGGCAAACTTCAATTGATAATTTGATTGATAATTTATTGTGTCTCGTGAACAATATGGAATACATGCTCCCCAGACATGCGCACTTTTGTAAAGCAAAAGGCGACGCGCGACGCGAATGTCCGTCGCGCGTCGCGCGTCGACTTACTTTTAAAAAGTCGACGCGCGACGCGCGACGGACAATCGCGTCGACTTTTTAAAAATCGTCGCGCGACGGAAAAAGTCGACGTCGCGTTTTGAAAGGCGACGTCGCCCTCTCCGTCGCGCGTCGCGTGTCGATTTTTACAATGTTAGGAGATAGGGCAAAAGTCGACGTCGACTTTTGAAACACGACGTCGACTTTTGGCCTATCTCTGTAACATTGTAAAAGTCGACGACGTCGACTTTTGGCCTATCTCTTTAACATTGTAAAAGTCGACGCGCGACGGAAAGGGCGACGTCGCGTTTCAAAACACGACGTCGGCTTTTCGCGTCGCGCGTCGTGCGTCGACATTTGCAAGTCGACGCGCGGGATCAAATTGGCACAAATAGAACACCACACATTAGCCATGTTGACGGTTGAACATCGAATGTGCATGTTTTGGGGATACGCTTGTTTAATGGACAGTACCGCCCGCCAACGCTCAGCTTAACGATTCAACACCCTGGTGAAATCGCTCAGAAGCCCTGATGGAATTGACACTAATTCATGAAAATGTAGAACTTTCCGCGAAATTCACCCAATGGCCACGAGACCCCTACCCTCGTATTCTAGAGCATGAGATAGAGAGAACAAGGTGCCACACCCCATACCGCAAATGTTCGTGCGTGAGTTCCCCATTGGGCCTAAACCATAGAAGTATATATGACCGCCCTCTAATACCTGGGGTATATCAAGGTAGTTCTCACTTCACGAGACCGTAGGCCTGTACCCGAGCCTCATGAGCATATATTATACGTCTATAATAGCTCACCTTCCTTCCTACACCTCCCACACACGTAAACATCCTTTAATGTTCGAGTTCGAGTCCGACAAGCGCATGGTTTTACATGTACCCTGTCAGTGTTGTCAGCACGAACGATGTCATACCGGGATTTCCCAAGCAAGAGCCGCCAGTTTAGTAGTTTGTTATAAAATTGCGGAACAGCATTGACACCGCCAGACACGAAAAGCCCGATACTGGGATGGCACTGACCATAGACTCGTATTAATAAGATCGTGCAGCACATATATACACTCAATACCGCAAATATCCATGAGTGAGTTACCCATTGGGCCTAACATTGAAGTAACTGAAGCGTATCTTTGTTGTTATTTAGGGGTGTATAACTCTTGCTGTGCCGTCACGTGACCATCATCCGAACGCATGGCACGATCATACGTAGAAACTTCTGCTCGTAGCCATGCGGTAACGGATGCTATCTGAGTGTAATAGGGCGTTTCCCAAATGGTCACATCCGACTGGTCCCGTTACATCCGACATCGGTGCAATCACATTCATACAACTGAAACGTTTCTACTTCTATAACGTGGGATAATGGATGTTTCAGATCCACAGAGTGCGCAGGGTCCCCAAGACAAACTGTCAGGCTACTGGGAACGCACTCGGGCACTGATCCTGGCCAACGAGGGAGTTCGATTCAACCTGTCACCTTGTCTGGATCAAGGAGGTTGGAAAGCAAGACCTGTAATGACAACCAAAGCAAATTAATGCAATACTGACATATAATTCTTTGAGCAGGTATACAGGATTCAAATCGTGGTAGCGTATAATCCCTGCAAAGAAGTCCCTACTCTATGAATTATCTGTACTCTTATAGTTATCTTTAACCGAAGTTCAATAGAAAATATATACAAAATATATATAGCCCTAGCTATAACGCGTTCAGGCCTGGTCACAGCCACAGTCTGGTCACGACCGGTTCTCTCATGGATGGGTCCAGCTTCTATCTTCCTTCCCCAGGGCTTTGCAGTAGGATCCAGCGTCTATCGTCCTTCCCCAGATATACGTGGTAAGGTCCAGCGTCTAGCTTCCTTCCCCAGGTCTTCGTTCACTCCCGTATGGATGAACACTGCGTCGTGTCTCGTCTTACACGACCTGGCCCTCCCGTGGTTATGTCCGACGTGTGTCTTCCTTCCACCGGTCTTCTTCCATCGGGTGGTATGGACTTCTCGTCGTCGTCGTGTCTCGTCTTACACGACTAAGCCCCTCCAAGCGTTGATAACCGTCAATGGATGCGGACGGCCTGGGCACGACAGTACTATCACAGCACAAAGGCTTCTACGGCACCGGCCCGTCTCTCTGTAACACCGCAGGACTATTCAACTGCACGGCTCACCACAGCAGCAGACGGCACCCCTCGTAGGAATACACCCCCAGGCTTCAGCGACCCCGCTCACGGCGACTCACTCCGCGGCCCCGCTACAAGGACGAATCATCAAGGCTAGAGTTCACGGCTACACGGTCCACATAGGATCGGACATCAATAACACACGGTGGATAGGCAGGCACCTGGTCTAGTAACCCTCTCCCTATACTACTGTATGGGCACCTGGGATCGGCACCCTCCCTCTATACTACTGTATGGTCAACTAGTATAGGAACCCTCCTTCTATACTACTGTATGGTCAGTTGACCCTTGAACCCTATCTCTATACTACTGCAGGGTCTTCCGCAATAGATGGGCATCAGGTCTAGGATTCCCCCTCTATATACTACTGTATGAGACAGTAGTAATCTATCATTGGCCGTGAATTACTCAATATATGTACAGGTTGATGAAAAACTGTATTTATGGAGGCGTGAATGAATAATCGTTCATCGTACGATTAACTGGGTAGGTGTATATATATCAAGCTATAGGCTCGAACCTATAGCTTGTGGGTGTTAGCGTGAATGTATTTCAACCCGTAGGTTGTGTATTAAGTACATGTGTGCATGAATAATTGTTTATGTAGGAACTGTGTATGGTTTGGTTTAGCTATATCCTCTTCACAGGGACTCGCATCCCTTACCGGATACAGCTTAATAGATACACTAACCACAGCGCAATCCCTGAACAACTGTGCGATACAGTTGAAGGCAAGGAGAGATGCGGCTAATGTATGGCCATGCTATCGACACTGACGCCGTTAGTTAATTCCCAGAGCTGAGCCCGTACTAGCGTACGGTAGAGAATAAGAATAACCATTGACGAGAAGTGTCTTTACTCTTAACTCCCAGCGCAATATCCGTTCAACTGTGCGATACGGTTGAAGGCGGATAGAGATCGAAGCAGAGTAAACACAGCCCGGACATGTGAATGTAAGTGTGTGTAAATGTATGCAATGATGATGCTATATTATTCGGCGGCCTGGTCCCGGCCCGGCGGCACAAATTCGGCGGCGGTACTTCTCCAATTCGGCGACGGACTTTCTCCGGCCCGGCAATGTATTGGATTTCTTCTCCCCAATAGATTTTGCGTGTGCTCTCACCTCGATGTTTCTGCTGGTCTGCCTCGTTTCAGCGAGAGTCCGGCTTATATAGGGCTACCGCTCTTCTGCGGATAAAGGTAGAAACACGTCGTCGAAGATGACAGCGCCCTCTTTATTGTCACTTACACCACTTCCCGATCAGTTTATCTGGACTTCGCTGGATAAATATGGCTATGGAGGAACAAACCATAATTCATAATGGACGTAACTGGTAAATCTCAGCTTCCAACTCCCTCTAGTTAATTCATACGACGACCGCAAAGTTCACTGTCCTAATCTGCATATTCTGTGAAACCGACTTCCGGATTCCTGACTGACGTCATCTACAGCGAAGCAAGTAGCTCACCAGGGTCCCTTTCTCCGTCCCGACTGATCGTTTGAGATAACTTCACCGGGATTTCAAGGCATTGTCTGTCTCCTGGATTATTATAGTTCATTCTAGGCAAATTACAGCGTTGAATTCCACCAGGTAAGTGAACCGCACACATAAACACAATGTAACTTTCGATTTCACATAGTCACGTAACATTCAGAAGCTGTGATTTATGAAAGGGGTCGTTGTCAACCTGCACTTTCGTTACACTACCCCCGCCTTCGAAGATCATGACGCCCTCGTCATGGCTCTCGTCACGCTACCAGCAGCACGGGTGTGCAGAACGGAACATATGTACAACGTATATACAACAGAATTACAGGACGACGGTCCTCTTGACTTCCTGGTCAAGTCGTCGTCACCTGCAATGGACATCAGGTCCACAGCAGGCCACAGCTGTCTCTTGCTGGAGTCATGCATCATGCATCTGAGGCAGTAAAGCCTCGGGATCACCCATCCGGTGTCCGTCGCCCACCGGAGTACCTGCAGGTCGGCCATGCACCACAGGCCATCCCTTTACGATCACGGTCACCAACCGTATTTCCCCGACCATACGGTCGTGCATCTCCTGTCCACTTGCAGGCTAAAACGTAGTCATCAAAGCGCCTCCAATGAGTCGTTCGTGGAGGGCTCCACGTCTCCGGCAAGCCCATCTGCTCTTCCGAAAGAGGCGACTCGACATCAACAGGGGGATCAGGCGGTAATCCAACCTCGTAATCTGCCAATCTCCGAGGACGACGAGTTCTCCGTCCACTTCTCGTCTGTCGAGGTGCTGGAGATCTCACTGCGGCTGGATGCTCCACCGGATATGGAAAGACCGTCGCGAGCTCCGAGTCATTCTCAGACTTGACGTCCCCGTCATTCTCTGTGGACTCGGTGGTCTCACTGTCCGACGTCTCTCTGGGGTAGAAGGGCTTAAGAAGATCACGATGGAATACACGGATGCCACCAGCCTCGTCGGCGACATGATATGTTACATCATTCAAGGCTTCTTTCACAACAAAAGACCCTCTCAAGCAAACCTGATCACCAGGCTTGTAACTGTGGTTAGCCGGTGGTGCCAACAGCACCGACCCCAGTTCCAGCGTGGACAGCTCAAGAAGATTTTCGTAACCCAGTGTTGCTGTGGTTGATCGTCCGGAAGCCACGCCTCTTCCCGTCTCACGTCGTTCCCGTGGACTCGGCGTTGTGAAGAATTTCGGTCGGGCTCCTCTTCCGTCAGATGGTTGGCCCCGGGCTCCCGGTTGTCGTAACTCGGCGCCGAAATCTCCAGTTACATTCATGGTTGTCTGGTCCGGATCCATTCTATCCGCCAGGCTTGGTCTCCTTTCCTTCGTCTCCCAGAAGTTGGCCATCCCACCGCTGCCACCAGTTGAAACGTTTTCACTACTATACGTGGGATAATGGATGTTTCAGATCCACAGAATGCGCAGGGTCCCCAAGACAAACTGTCAGGCTACTGGGAACGCACTCGGGCACTGATCCTGGCCAACGAGGGAGTTCGATTCAACCTGTCACCTTGTTTGGATCAAGGAGGTTGGAAAGGAAGACCTGTAATGACAACCAAAGCAAATTAATGCAATACTGACATATAATTCTTTGAGCAGGTATACAGGATTCAAATCGTGGTAGCGTATAATCCCTGCAAAGAAGATCCCTACTCTATGAATTATCTGTACTCTTATAGTTATCTTTAACCGAAGTTCAATAGAAAATATATACAAAATATATATAGCCCTAGCTATAACGCGTTCAGGCCTGGTCACAGCCACAGTCTGGTCACGACCGGTTCTCTCATGGATGGGTCCAGCTTCTATCTTCCTTCCCCAGGGCTTTGTGGTAGGATCCAGCGTCTATCGTCCTTCCCCAGATATACGTGGAAAGGTCCAACGTCTGCCTTCCTTCCCCAGGTCTTCGTTCACTCCCGTATGGATGAACACTGCGTCGTGTCTCGTCTTACACGACCTGGCC